>RJWT010007830.1:0-27101 GCA_004365215.1 Cuniculus paca | reverse complement strand
AATGCTGGAGAGGCTGTGGGGAAAAAGGAACCCTTCTCCACTGTTGGTGGGAGTGCAGACTGGTGCAACCACTGTGGAGGTCAGTCTGGAGGTTTCTCAAAAAGCTAGGACTGGAAGTCCCATTTGACCCAGCTATTCCGCTTCTGGGCATATTCCCAGAAGAAGTGAAATCATCTTACCACAGCGATATATGTGCACCTATGTTTATAGCAGCACAATTTGTAATAGTCAAATCTTGGAAACAACCCAAATGCCCATCAATCGAGGAATGGATAAAGAAGATATAGTACTTTGATACAATGGAGTACTATTCAGCTATAAAAAATGATCACCTTGAGGCTTTTATAGGTGAATGGATGCAACTTGAGACCATACTCATAGGTGAAATAAACCAAACCCACATGTGTAAACACCGCATTGTCTCCCTAGTGTAAGAAACTGAAAAACTCAGTAAGATAGAAAATTCCCGATAAATATGGAAAAAAGGTTCTGAGGTCCAACAGTGCTTTTATTCTTGGATTTGATTGGTTTAAGTCCCTTTCCTACAATTTGATTGCAATATGTGAGAAAATAGGAGCAGCTCTTTTGAAAAATGGGACACTACGGTAGCAATTGCTGGTTTCTTGTTGGCCAACGCGATCGCCTGTAGTGCTGTTTTGGTTTAATCTGGTTATGTATTGCTTTGTTTTGTTTGAGTTTATTGTCTGTAAATGTATGAACAACCATTTTGAGGAAAGCAAGAGACACTGCGGTAACCATAGTTAATGTCCTGTTGTTATGTTTTGAAGACCTGTGTAGCTTTCTGTGTTCTGTTTTGAAATGCTGTATTGTGCTTGACTCTATTCTGTTTTCTTTTGCTTTTGTTTTGTTCTATTCTCTTTAAAATAAAAAAAAATTAAGAGGCATAGTATGTCCTAAATCATTTTTGTGTCCTGTATCATGCTATTACAATATCAATTAAGATTTTCCTCCATGTGATCTCAGCTTTTAGGGTAAAAGTTTTATTTGTTTTTTTTTTTGCAGTTTTAATTTTTCACTTTATCTTGAAAGTTTTCAATAAATTCATGTTGCACTTAAAATCTTTGCCATGAAACTGGATGTCTTGCTGAGCACCTATAATCCCAGCTAAGTGGGGGACTGGAGAAGGACTAGCTGAGTTCAAGGTCAACTTGAGCGACAAACCAAGACCTGGCTTGCCAAGTAACAGGTGGAAAATGCTAGCGCATTTGCTACTGATTATTCGAACTTGGAATTTCACTGAACTTATCCGTCCATTTGAGAACTGTCAACTGGTCTGATTTGGTGACAATAAAATTCATTGTGGATAGCCTCTATTTCCATTTCTGCTTTACGAAAATGAAGGTATGTTTAAAAATATATTGAACTACCGACATCAGCATGAATTTTGTTCACTGTTGACAATGAGTCAGCATTATTTATCTAGTTATTTGGAAGAGTTAACTAATGATTAGTGAGCTGAGAAATATGGAACCACAATAATGGATTTCTGTCCCGCCTCTTCTGGTGAATGTTCTTTCTAAAACTGAAAGCGAAGAGAATGTTGCACAAGGGTAAGTGTGGCGCAGTCGCCGTAACTAATGTTTTAGCATTTGCACAGTGCTCAGCTGCTGGTTTTGTTTGTATTTCAGCAGCTTCTAACCAGCAGTGTTTCTCTGTTCCAGGGTACCAAGGTGCCTTCACTTTCCTTGTCCTTTAAAACATGTCACTCCGTGACTGTTATTCAGCCTTTACTTGTCCTGTGTGCCCTGCGCACCTCAGAAGCATGCTGGGCAGGGATTTTGGTGAAAGTCCCTGAAACTGGGTTTTTCTGATGTCTTCTTAGGATTGTTTTAGGGTTATGGGCTTTGGGGAATAAAACCAGAAAGTAATGACCGAGTACAACAGACCCCATTCACGAGGCAGGGTTGCTTCTGCTGTACAATACTTGGTTCATCATAACATGCCCTCCACAGCGTTTGCTAATCATTGTTTCTCATTCTCCCCAGGCACAGTCCATTGATTCTGGTTAGGGGTTTTGTCTCCTACGTGTTTGCTAAAGAGATAAACTACATTTTAAAAAAAGCTGGACACATTGTTGAGTGCCTACAATTCTAGCTACTCAAAAAGTAGAGAAAGTAGAAACCAAGCCTGGGAAAAACAAATAAAAATGATTACAATAGATATGTATGAAAATTTGCAGAAGATAAAAAGTAGCTCAGTGGTTACCTAGATTTAGGGGGGAAGGATTAGGAAGTGACAACTAGCAGGTAGAGTGTTTTGATTTGGGATGTCAAAAATGACCTAAGTTTTATTGTGGTTGTATAATTGGTAGTGTGCTGGGGTCTATTGCATCTTACATGTTATCTTTTTAAATTATGTGGCATACTGATTTTTGTTTTAATAAAGTTTTATTTTTTTAAAGTATTCTATGTGTTGCAATTTCCCAAGGTGAATGTAATCATTAGGTAACATAAACTAAGTAATAAAGAAACTAAAAACAAAACATCTATAGCTATTCACACTTTCCATTTTATTATGACTACTTTCATTAACTTTTATATTTCTGTACATTTGTGCATTCATTTGAATTTTGACATTAATTGGAAAATGTTTTAAAAATAAAAGAATTACTGATGAAGATGTGTTATGTGATTAAAGTTCATCCCTTTTATTTATAAACCCACATTCATAATATCATAGCATCATTTATGGTAGTCAATAGATGGAAGGTATCCAATTTTACGTAGATGTATGAATGCATTAAAAATATAGACTAAGTCAATTACATTTCATGACCATTAAATTACAAAAATTTTTAATAGATTTAGTTTATGGGTTGAATGGATGTAGTCTATGCAAGTGGCAGGTAAGATAAAGGTTATACCTTGAATTATACCAAATATAATGATCTCCTGTTTCTATATTCAGTCCATTTGGGAAACAGTTCCTTTATTTTCAATATTTGCACCTATTGGAACCCCCAGAGTATCTTTCCCACAGTCCTGTTCCAGGGTTAAAACATCGAGTAATTCTTGAGATGTCCCAGTGGGCTGCCATCTTTAAATTGTCACTTTGTCCACAGTCTTTCTAGCAAAGGGTGTCTGGTTTAATTCCCATCATCTTTGCTAGTTTCTCCCCACAAGTAGGGATGGCTTCATTTAATTTGTCTTTATACTCTACATCCCATGGGTTGTACCAGATGTAATTAGTTCTATAAAGGAAGCACTGGCAAAAATACTTAGGCCAAGATAAAATCAAACAGAATAAAACTTTCAGTCAATAAGTAAGCAAGAACAAAGCTGAAAGAATAACAATTTAAAAACTATACATGTATATTGTTAAAATCGTTCACTATTAAAAATTTAAAAAGTTAATTAAGTAATTAATAATGGACAGTAATTCAGAATGTCAATTTAAAAGGAAACCTTTAATGTAATATGGATCAAATATATCAGAGTTAGTCCAATAGAAATTATAATTTATTTATTAGATTAGAAAAAATCTGAAGACATTTCATTAATTAGTGATGAAAGATTCTGGAGGAGTTAGATCTTCATCTTTCAAAAGCAGTAGTATGATTCACTGCAAATATTTGGGAGAGTATTTGGGCTGTTTCTTCAGATCTCTAAAGAATTTTTATAACCTTTCATATACTACTCAACCTTTGAGATTATCAAAGACATAATAAAGATTTAAGACAATTTTTCCCATTGCAATGTTATTTTATAATGAGCACAGCTTCGAAAATAGGGGCTGGGGATTTAGCTCAGCGGCATAAGTGCCTGCCTGGCAAGCATGAGGTCATGAATTCAATCCCTGGTATGAAAAAACAAAAAGAAAAAAGAAAATACTTTAAAAATAGAAATGTCCCAAATAAGAATTGTTTTCAACATAAACACTCTTCAAGGATTCATATTTAAGACATATATAACTATATGAAAATCTGCTGATAAATGTAGTAAGGTAAGGCATGGTAATTAAAATTTATGTGGCATGTCTAACATGATATGCATACTCGTGATCATAAATACTTGGGGAGTAGTTTTTTTGATAAAGTAAGAAATATTTTCTCGTGATTGTGGTACCTTGTAATAGTTTACTTTGAAAAGGCAGCAGGTGAGGACATGGAACATACACGTTGCTGGGAAGGTATTTTCTACTAAGCCCTATAAAGATATTCACTCTTTTTCCCCAGTCTCTTGCTTGCTTCAACTCTGTCAAAGATATTGTCGTCTTCCACCCCTAAGGACCCCTCCTTTGTACCCCCTCTTACTCTGTGGATATGAATTAAAGGCCAGTGGTTTTCACCTTTAAGAGGTCCCATGTAAGGTTTTTAACTGTAAGGTAAAAGTCATGTTTTTTACCTCATATTTTCTTTTTAATTTGGTACTGTATAAACCAAGCTTCCTCATTCTCTGCCAGAAATATGAAAGTAGAAAAGTTAGAGATTACAAAATTAATTTCAATAAAATAACAGCGTGACTGTTGATAGTCTCCAACTTATATAGCCCACAATTTCATGAAGAGATGATTATCATATGAGAGTGGCCATGGCTTTTACTGGTAGAGGAAAAGTTCTAACAAGGTTCTTTCAGGTCTATGCAACAGGAAGGAAAGCCTGGAGGAAGACATAGATCATCAGTATTCACAACTGTTAGTGCCGCTCTAGGGTGGATGTCATAGACATCTTATTTCATTTATTTGTTAATTCATTGAGAACTTCTATGCAGTAATTGTTTGGTCCACTTGTGGGAGTATAATGGTGAATAAAAACAGTTCTACATTTTGCTCTAAAGGATCTAAAATTATTCTGATGAGGATTTGAATATTAGGAAGATGACAGAAGAGCAAGCCCCGATCCTCCTTACCTCCAGGAGCATAACAGTTTTACAGCAGCACGCAGATCACTACGTTTGTGAGGAATTCAGAAACCAGGTGAGCAGACTCTGCATCACAGATGAGCATGAAAGCGCCTACCCTGAAATCAGGTGGGAAACTCTGCAAGACACACTCTGGCCACATTGCAGAGCTGCGCCATGTGCTCCTGGCTTTTCCTGGACATGGAAAGAAAGTACTAGACAACTTCCCTAGAGTTCTTATTTTGCTGAGGGTTTTCCAAGGAACTAGTTTCTGTGCAGCCTGCCTTGGGGCACTGCTGGGACCCGACGTTGACCACTGAGCGCCAAGTCCCAGAAGCCCACTGCTTTCATAGTGAGTGAGGAGAGGACCTCATGTTTAATTTTCCCCTTGGGAAGAGGAGGAGAGGACTGGAACACATGCTTAAGACTGTTTATCTCTGGGTTTCCTGAGACACTAGATTCCATGTCACCTGTCTCAGAGTGCTGATGTGATCCGGATTTCGCAGGAAGCCTGGGATCCACTGAGATCAAAACCTGCAGTTGGAACTAGCACTCTGTGTTAGCCACAACCCCTTCACCAGCTAGTGCAGATCATGTAGGTAAAGAAGAAAAAGATTACAGCTTCTCTCTGAGCAGGGGGGACTGGGCCATGTGTCCCACAAGTCAGTCTTTCCAGGTTTCCTGCAAGGACTTCTGTCTGCAGCATCTGAGAGGGCTCGGAGGAGCAGAGTCTCTTGATGGCCAAGGACTACTGTGGACAGAATTGGTGGGCTTCCAACATGAACACTTGATGGGTCCTCAGAGTAGACAACAGGGTGAGCTGGTGGGGAGTTTTGCCCTATATTGACAGTATCTGCAGACTAGAAAGGTAACTGGTTTGTCTCAGGGACATATGCCAACACCAAGAAAAGAAAATGAAGAAACAGAGAAGTTAGCATCAAGTGAAATCTTACAAACTTATTTCCTGTGAAATGGAGATGTATGACTTGGTTTACAGAGAATTCAAAATAGCTCTCAACCAAAGTGCTCAATGAAGTCTGGAAAATAGTTAAAAAACATTGACCCTAACAAGGAATAAAAAAGTATATACTTTAAAAGGACCTAGTAGAAGCCACAGGACTGAAGAATAAAATTAGAAAACTGCAAAATTTGACACAGGAGCTGTATAGGAAACTAAATCAAGTTGAAGGATAGGGCTGAGCAAAACTGAAGAAAAGTAATTGAAATTGACAAAGAAAAAAGAACAAAAAAGACTGAAGAAAGCTTAGGGGATTTATAGGACATTCCCAAGTATTCATTATTGATATCACCAGAAAAGGGAAGAGAAGGTTTCATAGGGCTCATTCAAAAAAACAATGACTAGAAACTTCTGAAGCCTGCAGAGGGTAATGCACATGAAGATCCTTGAAGTGTAGTACATCTCCAAAACATAAACCCAGAGAAATACACTCTGAAACACGTAAGCCAGTTGTCACAGTCAAAAATGATTCTGGAAGCAGAAAGTAAATAGTGACTTGTCATATACAAAGGACCTCCCATAATGCCATCAGCATGTTGATCAGCAGAAAACATGCCACACAGAAATCAGCAGGATGATATAGTCCATGTGAAAAACAAAACAGCAAAACAAAACCAAACAACCACCAACCTAGAATACCACAGCCTACAAAATCATCCTTCCAAAAGGAAAAAACAGTAAGTGAACAAAATCTGGGATAGTTTCCCACTAAATCTGTCAAAAAATAATAAAAGTAGGTCTTCAAACTGAAAGAAAAACCTAAAGAGTATTTTAGAAAAGATTTGAGAGCAGGAAGTATTGTAATGGTGGTTAGCAAAGGACTTTCAGTTGGAGTGTAAGCTTGGGAAAACAAATGCTTTCAAATAAACAGCTGCAAAAAGTGTTAATGTGCACACAATACGAAAAATGTAAACCGTGACTTCAACAACATAAAAAGAGTGTTGGAGGTCCAAAGGAGTAGAGATTTGTACAGGCTAAAGCTGCCAGTTTAAAACCCATGCACGTTGTTTAATGTAAACTATAAAACTACAAAGAAAACATCCATGTAAGATACACAAAAGACAAGGAGGAACGAGTTGAAGCATAGCAATACAAAAAATCAATAAAACTCAAAGGAAGACAGCAGGACAGGAAAAGAGGAGCAAGACAATAGCAACAGAGGAAGCCACTAACAAAACGGCAATAGTGATAGCTTCCCTACCAGTAATTACTTTAAATATATTGGATTAAACTCTTCAGTTAAAGGAAGTACAGCGACTGAGTGGATAGAAAAATAAGATTCAAGTCTCTACCACTTAGAACATTCAGATTTAACACACACAGATGCTGAAAGCAAAGAGATAGGAAAAAGTACAACACATGAATGATAAATCAAAGAGAACACAAGGCTATTCTTACATTACACAAAATAAAATTTAAATAATTGTAAAAGCAAAGATAAGCATTATAGGAAGTGTGAACACAATATGTAATAAATGTTTAAACTTTTAAAAATTGTTGCAGTAAATCTCCTTTGACATATTCCCCATTGTTCTTGCCTTTTTCTGAAAGGGTTCTGGATGTCCTCTTTTGAGAGGGTCTTTAAGAATTGTAGTAATTAAAAATGCAGTGAATGCTGGTGCCAGGCGGCATCCAACAGAAAGGCAGGCTTGTAAAATGTCACAACATAACCTTGTCCGCCTTGTTCACCAGATCCGGCAGCCTGTGCTTCCGGCTCCTCCCCAGAGGCACACTGGTCATGAAAGGGAGAGGTTCGGAATCCATTCAGGGCATCCAGGCAGCCACCGCAGGTCAACCGATGCCACTCCAAAGAGAAGCCTCCCCGTGTTTAGTGATAAGAAAGGTCTCAGCACATATAAGGATTTCAAAATCATATTGAGTATCTTTTAAGCCACAAATTAACAAGAAATCAATAGCAGAACATAAACTGAAAAACTCTCAAATATATGAAAATTAAGCTACATTTACATAGTCAGTAAATCAAATAAATAATCAAAAGAGAAATTAGAAAATACTGAGATGAATGAAAATGGAAACACAACATACTGAAATGTGTTAAATTCATCACAAGCAGCAATAAGAAGAAAGTTAATAGCAATAAATGTTCTTGTTAAAAAAAGACTTCTCAAACAACCTAACTCTACTCTTTGAGGAACAAGAAAAATAAAAGAAATTAAATCAAGTGTTAGCTGAACATAAGAAATAATAAAAATCAGAGTGGAAGCAGAGACGTAAAAATGAGTAAAACTAAGAATTGGCTTTCAAAAGGTAAAGTTGACTAACATTATCTAGACTCGTCTAATATTCTAGAACAAAATAAAAAGAAAGTAGGTTCAAACTCAGCAGTGAAGAGATGAGACAATACCAAAGCTGTTGCAGAAATAAAAAAGAATAATAAGAGAACACCATGAAAACTCTACAACAGATTTCACAATTTAGAGAGATGGACAAATTCCTAGAAGTATAAAATATACCAAGAGTAAATCATGAAGAAATAGACAATGTGAACAGACTTTTAACTACCATAGTAAGGAAGTTGAATCTGTAATGAAATCCTTTGCAACAAAGAAATGCCAGAACTAAATGCCTTTCCTGGGGAATTCTACCAAATGCTTAATGAAGAATTATTTTAAATCCTTCTTAAACTTTTTCAAAAGTTTGAAGACTCAGAAAGAGCTACAGATTAATTTAATGTGGCCAGAGTAACCTTGATACCAAAGACAAAGTCCCTACAAGCAAACTATAGGTCAATATCTATGATGAACGCAGAAATGCAAAAATTCTCAACAGAATACCTGCAAATCCAATTGCACCACAGGTTAAAGGAATTATTGGTAGTGAACTAATGGGGTTTGACTATTGGATGTAAGGTTAGTTTAGCCTATGAATATCAAATAATGTAATATATCACTTTGTAGAAGAAAAGATTAAGACTACATGGTCATCTCTATAGATTTTTTAAAAAGCATTTCACAAAATTTAATAACCACTTAAAATAAAAACCCTCAACAATCCAGAAGCAGAAGGAAATGAGTTAAAATCATTAGGCCTTATAGGAAATTCTGCAAGCACCAACATGCCCAGTGTTGAAATCTGAAAGCTTACCCATTAGACCAGAAGAAAGTACAGATGGGTACTCTCCAACATCCTGCTTGAAAGAACAGCATAGATAAGACAAAGAAACTAATGTCATCCAAATTAGAAAGGAAAACATAAAATTATTGTTGCAGATGATATAATCATATATGCAGAAAACTAAAAAGTCTACTATAATTATTATTACTACCACTATTAGTATTACTACCACAATTATTATTATCTACTACTCTATTATTATTAATAAGCAACTTAGTAAAGTTGTAAAAATGAACCCATCAACTTAATTAAAAAATATAAAATCTTCTAGAAAAGAATCCACAAAAATCACTCTGTTTTCTCAAATGAAATCATGAAAACAATCTCATTTATGCAGCAACATTGAAAAGAAAAATAATTACCAGTAAACTAGTGTAAAAAGTGAAATAGTTTCTCTCTGATAACTCCAAAACTTCAAAGAAAGAAATTAAAAATAACAGAAACAAAGCAAAAGGTAGCTTATGCTTATTGATTGGAGACAATATTGTTAAAATGCCCCAAACACCTAAACTAGTCCACAGATTCAAAGCGTTGCTTAACAAAACCTTAATGGCATTTTATATTACTAAAATAGAAAAAAAAATCCTCAAATTCATAAGGAGATAGCAAGGACTCCAAACAGCTGAAATAATTTTGAGAAAGAGAAAGGCTGGAGACAACATGCTTCCTAGTTTCTAAATATATTACAAAGGTGTCATAATCGAAACAGAATGACTACTGCAAATGCAAAAGAATACAGACCATTGGAACAGAGTAGGCTCCCTAGAAATACTACTACACACTTACATCTTGCTAATTATGTGCAAACACACAGGAGAAAAGATGACATCTCTAAAAAATTATGCTGGGTTTCTCTGGATCAGTCGGTCGCTCAGGGTGGGGTGGGCACTTGGCTCTTCTTGTCTCCAAGCCTGTGTGCTGGGAGGGGCTGGCTTCTGGTTGTCCTCCCCATGGCCCACACATGGCACTGACTAAGAGGAAGTGGCTGGCTTCTTGTTCTCTGCCCTGTGGTCTGTGAATGGTGCGACTAATAGGAAGGGGCTGGCATTTGGATAGCTACTGAAGCAAAATACAACCTAATGCTTGTAGTGTTTAGTGTTTGTTGACTTTGCAGGCCTAAAGCTGGTAATCTGATGATCTATTTGGAGGAAAACAATATGCAGTATAGCATCTATGGGGGATCTCCTTCTGAAGGTGGTAGTCATTGTTAATTACCTATTATCTTGTTTTAAAGCCACATACCATTTTCCTTGTTTTGTTTTATTTTGTTTTATTCTGTTTTGTATTCTTTGATTTTATTACATCTGATGGAATGGACAGCTATTTCAAAGATAACAAGATATATTATGGTAGCTATTTTGGATTTACTATTGTCTTGCTTTGAAGTCCTGTATTGCATTCATTGTTTTGTTTTTATTAGTTTGATTCTGTTCATTTTTGTTAGATTTTTCTATGTCTGATGGTATGGGCAACTATTTTGAAGACAAAAAGAGGCATTATGGTAGTCATTGTTGATTTTCTATTACCTTGCTTTGAAATCCTATATGATGTACAGTTTTGTTTTGATTGACTTTATTCTATTTTATTTTGCTTTGTTTTACTCTCTTTAAAATAAAATTATTAAAAAAAATGATACTGGGAAAATTGTACATCCTTATGCTAAAGAATGAAGTTGGGACCTTGTCTTTTACTATGTACAAAAATTCACTAAAAGTGACTTTATGATATGATAACCTGAAACTACAGCATGTCTGGCAGAGAACATTGGAAAATTCTTAATTAATTTGCAGCAAAAACCAAAGTACTGAAGAGGAATTACATCAAACTAAAATGCTTCTGTACAGCAAAAGATAAGATTAACAAGTTAGAGATCGTGGTGGGCACCCAGACTCTCAGTTCTCTGGAAGGCTGAGGCAAGAGGATCACAAGTTCAAGCCTGCAACTTAACAATTAACTAGACTCTGTTTATAAATAAAAAAATAAATAAAAGCTGGCAATATAGCTCACTATGAAGGCCCTGTGTCAAATCCCCCATATAAGAGAGAAAAATTAGTTTATAGGCTAAGAAGGTTATCTAGAAAATATGAAAAAAATATTTACAAACTGTCCTAGTTACCTTTCTTTCATTGCTGAGACAAAGTACTTGACACCCCAAATTAAGGAAGGAAAGGTTTATTTAGCTGGCAGTTTGTGGAGGTTTCAGTCCATAATCAGCTGGCTCCAAAACAGGGTGGCAGGGCACAGGGGCAACAGTTCAAGGTGACAGAAGACAGCAAAACCAGAAACAGCAAAAAGGGGACATGAAGCAAGCCTCTTTTCCTTTCTTATATTGTAAGCAGGCTATGCCCCTTAGGTGGGTGTAGCACTCACACCATCTTTGTGCCCTCTTCTTGAACAGGCTTAGGATGTTTACAAAGTGAGGACCCTGACCTCCTGCTGAGTCGCTTAGCTAAACTTCTAAACTTCTCAAATTGACACAATGAACAATATCCTAGAGAGGTAAGGGCACATCCTCTACTCTCTAGGATGTAGAACAGCTGAGTTACTTAGTTAAGCTTCTACACTTCTCAAGTTGACACAATGTATCAACCATAACACCATTTGTCTAAAAAGAGTTTCTACCAAAAAATATATATGAAGCTATTTCAGTGCAATGGGTAGTAGCTAAATACCTTGATAGATAGATAGATAGATAGATAGATAGATAGATAGATAAGGGAGATAGTAAATGCCTCATTAAGATTTGAGCAAAAGATTAGGGTAGCTATTTCTCTAAAGAAGAAACACAAATAGTCAACAGGTGTACGAAAAGAAGTTCACCGTTATGAATGTTTCAGGAAAAGGCAAATGCAAATCAGAGTAAGATGTCGTCTAACACCAGCACTAGCTATCTTTCTATCTAGAGAGAGAGGTGGTCTCACGATGCACTGCAGGTTGTCCTTGAACTCATGATGATTCTCCTGCCTTGCCTCCTGAGTGCTAGGATCACAGGCATGCACCACCATGGCCAGTATATATATACAAAGTAAGGAAAGAAGAAAGGCAGGGAGGGAGGAAAGGAAGGCAGCTGAAGTGGAAGAAAGAAATATGACAGGGAGAAAAGGAAAGAGAGACAAAAGGAGAGGAAAAGGATATCTATCTAGCTATCTATCTATCTATCTATCTATCTATCTTGTGTGTATATCTTTAGCAAATGCCATTGGGAATGGTGCATATCTCCATGCAAAAGAATAAAATTGACTCCTTATCTCACACCATATAGAAAAATCAATTCAAATTGGTTTAGTGATATAAATACAGAACTGACAACATTGTGTGATGGGTTTGGTGAAGATGGAGAGAGGGAGAAGCTGTGTACCCCTGTTGGGAATGGAAAGTAGATCAGTCACTGTAGAAAATAGTGCAAAGCTTTTCAAAAACTGGAAAACCCACAGCATCTGACATTGCTCCCTCTGTGTTTTGTTCAGGGTGACTGATCACCATCTTGGAGCGACATCCATGCCTTTGTGCTCACAGCAGTGTTTACCCAAAGTAGGGGCAGACTGAGTCACCTGCTGTCCACTGGAGGTCGACTGATACACAGTGTCCCCTGTGTCCAGGCTCTGTGTGACTCAGCCTGCACAGAGGGTCACCCTGCCATGTGGGTGCAGGGCTGCTGCCAGGTGCTCTGTGACTCTAGGCACAGGAAGCCTCTACATGTGTCACACACAGCAAGAACTTGGGGAAGAGTGGTCAGGAATGTGCCAGCCACTTTGGGGAGGAGGAAGAGGCACAGAGTTACTATGAAGGAGGTTAAAAAAATTCAGTTAGGAAGATGATCACATCCTAGAGACCAAGGTGTGACGCTTGTCCTGTAGCCAGCGTTACTGTTTATGCACTGAAGATTTTGTGAGAACAGCAACTGTTAAAACACAAAATGCAATATTTAAATACATTGATGAGCTTAATATTACATTTTACAAAGTGTCTACTATTCTGACTACTATAATCTGAACTGAAGTAAAAGATAATGTGAGAAAATTTAACATAACCCACATGTATTGAAAAGGAGACACTTCTATTTTTCAATATGCCAATATCATTAACAAATTTTTTAAAAATGTAGAAGGATAAAGTAAGGAAAGAAGGAAGGAAGGGAGGGAGGCAGGGAAGGCAACTGAAGTGGAAGAAAGAAATATGACAGGAAGAAAAGGAAAGAGAGACAAAAGGAGAGGAAAAGGAAAGGATGGAGATTAAAAATGCATGACAAATGTGGCAATACTTGGTCCTATGCAGGAGAAAAAAGGAAAGTACAAAGAAGCAACTGATGAAGTTGGTTAGGTTAGTGGAGAGTACTGTGTGAAAGAAAGCTCAGGTTCCTGACTCTGGGACCTTGCTGTGGTATCAGAGGGGACGGAGCTGTCCCTGAGACAGCCCCTGAAGTATGGACCACAGAGGGCCTGCAAGAGCCGCTCGTTTGCAGTGAACGGGACAGTTCACACAGCCAAAGGCGCAGGCAGGAGGACTAAGTAGCTTTGGTAAATGGAAACAGGAAATGCCAGCATGGTTTTCAATTTGCCCAAGTCCTGTAGTAGTGGAATTATTTCCAAATGAAACACTTTTTAAAAACACGCTCAACTTTAAAATTAAAGGCCAATGACTGCCAGGCACAGGCATTTGTGAGCACTCTGTTATGAGCAGTATCTGTCCCTCAAGGATCTCAAAGCAGCTTCGTCCACTGAGGAGCCCGAGAGCCTGCGTTCTGAGGCAGAGCAGAGCCGAGGAGAGACAGCAGCAGGAGGCATCTGGGCAGAGGGATGGGAGTCATGTGCAGAGTCTGCTGAAGGAGTGTGCCCGCCAGGAGTGCATGGGGAGGGCAGGGGTGTGAATAAGACTGTGGGTGTCAGGTGCAGGCAGAACTGCCGGCTGACAGCAAGGCTGTAGCAGCCACGCACACCCGTCCCTTGCACCCTGGGAGGGACTTTTCTGCTTTTGCCAAAAAGTGGTCAGTGAGTTTTAAAAACATAGTACTGGTGTATTCACAACCACAGCTCAGTTTCAACAGATCACTGATGTTGCAGAGTGCCTTGGGGTTACCTCGGAACCGTCTGGAGATGTTGCATTGTCATTGGGGCGAAGCTTGGACAGTCACTTTCTAAGGAGGTGCACGACCCCCCATCATTTGTGAAGAGATGCATGAACCTGGGGTCACCACCATATGCTAAATAAGTGTGGCACAGAAAAGTGAATTCCACAGATTCTGCACAAATTCTGGGAGAATCTACAAAGGTGGAATTGATACTGAGATCGGATGGAATAAAGACAGGCAGAAAGGAGAAAAAGAAACTCAAGTTTTTCTCTCCCTTATTACCTGAAAACGCTGAGGAAGTCCCTGCTTGGCTTTGCACACAGGGCCGCTGGTCACTTAGGAAGAGGCTGTGCTCCAAGGTGTGTAGCGCTAAATTTACCTTCAGGTCTAAGGACATCAAGATGAGAGCAACTCGAGTGGTCTTCAGGGCTGGCGGGGGTACTCCATGGCTCGTATTTTCAATGTCCAGTGCCAGATCCCCTGGAGTGACACTTAGGAGTCTTGAAACCTGCAGTCATCTCAGGTTTCAGGAGGACCAGTGTCACCTGAAACACCCGCGATGTGCTCACCCTCCCCGAACAGCTGAGTCAACCCATGCCCAGGTGCTACAATCATCTCAGAGACTCGGAACCGCTGCTCACGATTCCTCCAGACCTGTGAGTGCAGACCTGAGATAAAGAGCAGCCAGCCCTTGGCCCACCCCAGCTAACCCCCAGCACCTGGCCTCAGTCTCTTCCGAGTGGCCAGTCTGAACCCCTCCATCAAAGGGATCCCCTGGCTACTTGGGTGCTGTTCTTTCCATTTCTCCCTTCCTTCTATCTCTGCCTTGCAAGTTGACCAGTGCCTCACACCAATGCATCCTGAAATTCTTCTAGGGTGGGTCGAGAACCCACCCTGCAGGGCAGGGCGAGGTCTCATCTCCTCGTTGGTGGACCTCCTTGGACCCCGTGTGGTGACAGTGGTGTGAAGGGTGGAACTGAAGTGGCACAGGAGCCCTCATGGAGATGAAGACAGGGAGTGTCCAACCTTACCCCACGACCTGGTCCACACTGTGGGGCAGGTGTCTACCCGCGTCCTCCCTTGCCCACACTGTGCCCGCTCACTTGTGTTGAATGACCAGGTGTGCTGTAAGGGCAGAATGCTTCTAATCCATGTCTGCAGAGGAGGAAAGGCTCCAACAGGAAGGAGTCTCAAAAATAACACACTCACAGCCAGCGAAAGAGGATCAGACTCCAGCCCGGCCAGTGGTCCTGCCCAGGTTACTCCTGCGCTCATGTGAGGGCCAGTGGAACCTTCTGGACTGTTCCCTCTTCAAGCCAAAGTACCTCTCCTTTTCCTCTTCCTTCTGGGTTAGCGCTTGTGCCATTCCATAATACATCTATGTTGCAAAATTTTACATTATAAAGGGTAAATATATAGTGTTTTTATTTACCAATTACAAAACTACATAGGCGTGTAAATGACACATTTCATTTCCAGATGACTGATTATAGGCAAGCAAGAGAGAGTTTGAAGCTAAGAATTATTGCTTGGTTTTGTTGAAATAAACTGGGTAAACACTTCCATGTAGGAGTCTAGAGCTCAGAGGAGACTTGACAGAGTCAGATAACATTTCTGAGTCACCTGACTACAGGTAACGGTTGGAACTTCTGTAGATGAGATGATCCAGGACGACAACTAGAGAAGGTACTAGAAGATGAGATCCCAGAGGACAAAAACGGGGGCCCAGAAAGGAAATGGTAATCCTGGAGGAAGAGAAGTGAGAAGACAGACTTACAGTCAGTGTAATGTGAGTGTTTCAAAGGTCCAAGGATTTGAATAAGTTGATAGGGAAAGGACCATAGGGACAGAAACTTGGGTTTAGTCACTAAGATTGGATTGAAAGGGTTAATAATGAGACTTTTTTATTACTGGATAGTAACTGGAGTCCAGCGAGTTGTCCTCTTTTAATTAGTTTTGAATTTTTTGGTCTCCCCTTTCTTCCTTCTTTCCTTCCTCTTTTCCTTCCTTCCTTCCTTCCTTCCTTCCTTCCTTCCTTCCTTCCTTCCTTCCTTTCCCTCTGTCCCTCTTCCCTCTCTCTCTCCCTCCCTCCCTGCCCCTCTTTCTCTTCTTAAATGTACAGTGCAGTGGTGTCTGTGTGAGTGTTAACTATGCTGGGTTTTTGACCAGCAAGAGTGTAATTTATACATTGAGATAAATGACTGAGATTTTTTTCTCTTTTGAAGTTTTCTGTGGACCCAGGAAGTTTGAAAGGTAAGACATCAGTGACAGGAGTCGGGGCAGGTGTGTGACCACTGAGGCTGCGCATGGGCAACTCCCAGAGAGAAGGGAGGTTTGAGATAGGAGAACTGGGGCTGGGCCAGGAGGGGGAGCTCGCCTGTGTCCCCAGTGTGAGGGGCTTTCCTGCTTTCCTCATCTGGGTAGCCATGGACAGGGTGTTTTTGGTCATCGGAATATACACGATTGATTTCCAAAAGTTAAACTTAATTATTGAAGGATACACAAAATGAGAACAAAATAGATAATAAATACAAAATACATTGCTAATATAGGACAATTTCGGAAAACCAAGTATGGGCATAGAGTAGGAACATAGTATTTCAATTCCTGCAGAATAAAGTTAAACACACAATAGTTCTCTACATGTGACTGTTACGTACGCAGGCATATATGCACTTGTTCTTCATTTTATATATCGATATCAATATCAATATATTCTGAGGCTTTCTTATCAAATACAAACTTTATTGAATTGTCATGCACTAATAAAAGGCAAAACAAAACAAGGGCAGTGCCTCGCTTCCTGAGAGCTACACAGGAGCTATCCAAGACCCAGCACCAGAGCCACTGAGAGCATGAGAACCCTTGGTGTCCTGGACTCTGCCCCGGACCGCTGATGGACAGGGCTGGTGGCTGGGCCACGGGCCAGCTCCAAGTCACCTCAGCTCCAAAAAGCAGGGACCTGCAGGACAGGTCAGTAAGGCTGCAGCGCTCCCCCTTCAGAGCTGAGACTGACCCAGAATTAGCCGGCAGGAGCCCAGGCCCAGCACTTCACAGGCATCAGGGAATGCAGTGTGTCCACAGAACAGTTCAGGGGACCTCTTCAACTTCATGTCTAAAGAACCATTTAACTACTTGCAGCATCAGAGACCTAATGTTTCCAGACATGCTAAGTGCTTGATTATTGCAGGTGACACCAGGGTGCTGAATTAGGAAAAATAAGAATCACATCCAACTCCCAGAACAATTTGAAAATGGAATGCATTGAATTACAGAGCACTCAAGCCCACTCAGCGGGTCACTATAACCGGTCACCGTAACATGTTGTACACATCATGGAAAACAGCAAGAGAGGCGCTGGACAGCTGTGAACAAAAGTAACCAGAGGGATGGAGACACGAGCTACCCTGATTTGATCAGCACCTTTGGAGACATGTAATGAGCTACCGATGCATGCCACACACTCGTACAAATAAATCAAAAACAGGAAACAGTAAAATAATGTTCCAGCCCTGCAGCAACAGCTAGCAGATGGCCAGGCAGGAAAGGCAGAGGTGTCGCGAGGGTGGGATCTCTGCCAAGCTCCCCACTGCTGAGTGTCGGCCCTCACAGACAGCAAGGAAATGGCAGAACCCTGAAGGAAGGCCTAGAAACCGAAATTCTCATTCAGGAGGAAAGAACACTTCTCTGCAGCAGGACATCATAAACCCTGACGTGAAGACTGATCTACAAGCTCCTAGTGGTGCTGGGAAGCAAAATGTGTGTGCCATCTGTTCACCGTTGGTGTGGCGCACACCCCAGGGCATGCCAACCACACTCACTGAAACAGGAGCTCAGTGGCCAAGGGGGAGAAGCAACGCCAACTGCCCAACCTCAAAGCCACAGAGAGAGGAAGGCAGGAGCCGGGCCTGCAGGGAGGCCACCGGCATCGTCCGCCTGCCCTATATGCTGTGTTTCTGGAGGCGATGGTCCAAAGCCGCCCACTCCCTATCAGGCTCCTTGGCAGGTCCGGGATGCGGTAGCTGCAGCCGCTCTGCGGTTGAAAGCACTGATCCACACCTGTGTGCAGAAGGAGCTGTGACGCAGTGATCAAAAATCTCCCCAGGAGGAAACATGATGATGAGCATTTTCATCTTTGAAACCCTACACTTTTAATCTTGCTCATTCAAAGTCTGTCCTGTGTGAGTGATCTACTGAGTTTCCACAAGGTAAGTGCAGTCAAGCATGGAATGCAATTTTCTTATTATTTTCTGCCTCTGTGTCTCTTGTCTTCTTTCTTTTGATTTGTGCTTCTGGCTGGGAATGAAAAGAAGTGAGAGAAAATAAAAGGAATATCTTACTTTAAAAAATATTTTTCTAAGCTGATCAACCCACAGAAATGGGTTCTTTGTTTGGCTTTGTTTGTTGTGCTTAATTTTTTTTCAGTGCTGGGGTTCGAAATTGTGGCCTTTGCACTGAGTTACATTCTCAGGCATTTTTATTTTTATTTGATTTTAGAAAGGGTCTTGAAAAGCCACTAAGAGCTTGGACTTGTGATCCTTCTGTCTCAGCCTCCCAGAGTGCTTGGATAATAAGCACGTGCCGTCACACCTGGCTGTGTAATATTTTTAAGAGTCCAATTTTCCTACAGTTCTCTCTGGCCTGGATAACTGTAAATGCTCCCAAGGGGTCTCCTTTCCCCCCTTCTCATTCCCAGTGGAAGCCCGATGTTGTCCCTCTCAGCCCCACCGTGCCACCATGTCCCGTGAGTAGAAGCTGAAGGCCACAGCCGACTGCCCTATCTAGCAGGACCTGTGGGACCCATCATCTATTTGCCCAGCTGCTGCTTGCTTGGCCCCTTCACCATCACAGAGCAGGACGGCCATGCCAAACCCTCCTCTTGCCATGCTAGGTACTCTAGGAGGCTGTTGTCTCCCTGAGGCATGGATCAAGCAAACATACAGTGAGGACAAAGGGGAGGAGATTAGTAAGAGAAGTAATTAAGTTGAGGGCATCAAGTCAAACAAATGAAGAATACCACTCCATATTCCTCTGTGTAGGTCGATACCCTCATACCAGGAAGGTGACCAGCAAGGCGTTCTGCATTCCACTTATAGCTTGGACCCATCAAGGAGCGACATGGACTTCTCCTCGTTGGCCATCCTCCTATCTCCACTTTGCTCAGGTTATGTTGCCCTGCCCTGTTTCTATACTCCAACATAGTTCACAGTACACAGTTTGTGCCTTCCCCTCCATATAGTTTAATTTAAAACACTATAGTTTTCTTTGACCCAGCAGACAGTTTTCCAACTTTTACCTAGCCCTGCATCTGGTGGCTTACGGAGTTGTTTCCAGGAAGCACCCAGTCCTTCTAACTAGCATTTATAGTAGCTCAGTGAATTACTTTACTTTAGAAATCTCCCTGTCTCTGGAATTTTGCTTCAGTAGAATTCTCATCTGACAACCTTCAAGGCCAATTCCTACACCAGCTTGGTACCTGGTATGCTTGAAGTTTAAAATGTTCCTGGAAAAATAAACATTCCCAGAAAGCATCGTGTGTTGAGAAACCAAACTTTAGGAAAGTGCTGACTCGTGAAGGTTGACCTTCATTAAAAGAAGTCACAAAAATTTAGGAGGTCAGCCCCAGTGAGGGGATTGATCATGCAGTTGTGATTCGGAAACTGTATCACTTCCTGTCTGTTCTTCTCTGAATCTTTCCTTCTCTTGTTCCTTCTGGATGACATGAGGTGGGCAGTTTACTTCCATAATGGCTTTCTACCATGCTGCTCCTGCTTCCCCTCAGGCTCACAGAAATGGAACCAGTCAGCCATGGACCTACTCCCTGAAACCATGAGCCAAATGAACCTTTTCTCCTTTAAGCTCTGTACAGCACGTATTTTGTCACGGAAACAGAAAACTGAATAACGCATCATCTGTGCTCTGTCACTCACCTTTGCTGCAAGGCAGGAACCATGGATCATCCGGTCACACCTTGCTCTATGATTTCTCTTCCTCACACCCCCATCACCTTTCATCTCTCCAGGTAATGACTGCATGGTCCTGAAACGTTTTCTAAGTCCTCAGAGTCCATGGGGAGAGAGAGAGACATTGTCCTTGGTTTTGCATGTTACTTTGTTTTTTCCTAATAAATTTTCCTGGGGTTAGAGGAAGTCCTTGTATGGATTGTTGGAGAAATAAATGAAAAGGAGAAGCTAGTGCGATGGAATAACATATTCGTACACAGGTCCAGATGTGTATACAATAAAAACCCTAAGCTAATGAAGTGTAGAGTATGTATATAAGACTCAGTGATCCCAAGAAGATGAACAATTAAAAAAAAATCATTGTTCCTAGTAATAAGTATAGTAATAGATGTAGGAATGAATTCCTATGGTACTGTAGGAGAGAACAAAATAACTCTTAAGAAATAAAAGTTTTAGAGAAAGTTACTTTAGACTGTAATCTTAAAAGTTCACTAAACTTTTCCTTATACAAAAGATAAAGAAAGTAGAATCTGACTCTCATCAATAGTAGAAGGCTTACTTATCTTTATGTATACCCTGGGAATGTCAAGCACAGTGCTTAAAGGGAAAATTAATTGTGTAGTTTTTTACAGAATAATTAAAAATGAGAATTAAATTAAAAAGAGTAAGACCGCTTTGGTGATAAGGAATGGGAAGGTGATGAGGGAGATATTTTAAAAAGGCATGAAGGAGTGAAGCTTCGGTCCATCTATGGGGAAATGAAAGTGGTACCCTGTGACAAAGAAAGAGCAAAGATTATCAGTATCCCTATGTGTGAATGCTTTGTTTTCTTGGGGGAACAAGGAAGGCAACAGAAAGCAGGAACCCTGAGATGATCACAGTATCGTGAGTATCTTCTCTGGGAAATCATGTTTAACTGGGCAATCAATAATAATTTCCCAAAGATTTGGGAAGAATTAGTGAGGCATCAGATCTGTAATTCATGTAAAAGATGGACTGGAATCTAAATGTGAGACAAAAACATCAGTGAAAGAAATAAAATGTGATAGAAACTGTACTTCAGGAGTGTGTATCTGAGAGTGGGTGCTCACAGATGTGTGTATGTGCACATACCTGTGTGGGTGTGTGTGCCTGTGTGTGTGTACGTGTGCATGTATATCTTGAGGGCACCTGCCGGCCCTGCACATGCAGCATTATGCTGTCTGTGCTGGTGACGTTTTCCCAGGTGGCAGGGAGGCACCAGCTCTCCCTGGGCCCCTGGGCCTCTGGCCCTACCACGGCAGGGAGGTCAGTGCTACCATGAGGTCTTTGCCAAGAATGTGGTGAGTGCGTGCAACCTCTGTGTGGCTCTGAGCAACTGGAGTCCAGATCCTGCTGCTCCTACCCTGAGCGTGTCCTGGAAGGATGGCTGGGGTACTTCTGCAGCCCCGAGAGAGCAGCCTCCTCTCCCGCTTCATGCTGGGGTACATGGGGTGTGAGTGCAGTTAGGGCGGCAGAGTGTCCTTTATGTAGAGCAGTTCTGTGCTCCCAGGTCAGCCCTTCACTCCCCTTTAATGTGGAGATGAGGCTCTGCTCTGTATCCCTAGCATCACTAGGTAGATCTCTTCAGTTCCAGTCTTGGATTCATGAGGCTGAAAAATACCCAGAGAAATCAGCATTTCCAGGGACCTGAGGTGCTCAGCTTGTTTGTCTTCTTCTCTCCACCTTTAAAGGATGGTTCTCCTGCTCCTCTCCTCCTGCTCCCCTTCTCTTCCTCCTCTTCCTCCTCCTCTTCCTCCTCTCTCCTAGGTGAAACTCAAAAGCCACTTTGCAAAGAATATCCGACAATATACTGTTGACCAGTGGATAGAAGCATGTTGTTCTAAAGAAAATTTAAAAAACATTAATAATAATTTATTGATAAGTTTCAAAACACTTAAGTACATCTTGTTGTAAACTGACAGTATAACTAAAATGAAAAATGGAATTTGCACATCACAGGATAAATTTTAACGTGTGTAGCAATAGCAGCCCACATTATCCTGAACATAGAAATAACTCCAGCATGCCAGTGTGGAGAGACGAGCATGTCCCACGGAGAACCTAGACCAGCAAATGGACAGGCAATCCTCAGAATGCGAATGGAGGTGGGTGATAAGCATGCAGAGGTTACACGGATAATTCTCAGTGAAGGCATATGGTTAGCAAAGGAGACTCCTCCATACACTGCTGTAGGAAAAAGGAACTGTCTCAGCCACTCCTGAAAACAGTGCAGTGCCTTGCTCTAAATGCCAAATAAGCCACCGCACCTTTAAGGAAACAAACAGCAGCTCAGAGCACATCTCCAAAAGCACAATTCCATTGTGGAGCAGCCTCGTGTTAACAAATCCGTTCTTTTTCTCTTCTCCACTTTCTTGATCCCACTTTTTATTCTGCTTTTCCATTGTTGCCCAGAGTGAGCTCTCTTCTGTCTCCCGTGATAGGTGCTGTCTCAATTTGTGAATTGTGAGAAAGAAACCAACGGGATCCACAAATCATCTCTTGTGATTGTATCTTTCGAAAATATCAAGCAGTTTTATTGTTCTTCTTATCAGTTTTATTGAAAATATCTTAATGTGCATAAGACAGAATTTGCCGTATTTGATATACTGGATATACAGTAGTGGTAAACCATTGTTATCATTAACAACAGTGGTAGGTCTGGTAAGTAAAGTCCATCTCACTTACCTAATTGTCTATTTCTCTTTGTACAAATTGAGACTATATCATTTCCTTATGGAATAAGTATGCTTAATTTCTCATAACAGGACACAAGCCTGGGAAATGATTCCTCTTTTTGATCTGTCAAAAATCTTTCCTGGATCATGTGAATTAGATCTGAGATAGTCTTCATCTTGACACCAACCCTACTTTCAGTAGGCAAAGCTTCAATTACAACTGAAGATCTATGATGGTTTGGATCTCAAATGGCCCCCAGAATCTCGTGTTTGGAAAGTGATTGGACCGTGGGGTGCAGTACTCATGGTGAATCATCCATAGTGATCTCAGCAGTTGCTTGTGCTGCTGGTAGATGGGGCCTGGCAGGAAGAGACAGGTCACTGGGGGCATCACCTGGAAGGGCGGACCTCACTCCTGGCTCTACCTTCTCTGCTTCCTGGCTACCATGACATGAGCAGCTCTCTTCCTCCAGACCCTTCCACTGCACTCTCCTTGCCTTGGAGCCAGCTGACCATGGACTAAAACCGTGAGCCCAAACAACCTCTCCTCCTTGCAGTTTGTGGGTGTCAGGAATTTGTCTCAAAAATGAGAAAGTAACTAAGACAAGGTTCTTAAACAATTTTGAAATGAAATACCTATCATACTAGTTTTTAATTGCTATCACACCATTTCATCTCCAATGAAATCAATACAAATCTACAAGTGATGTTTTGTAATGTGTGTCATTTACTTATAAGTCCTGTTAATCAACTTTTCTATTTTTGTTGTTTAATTCTTAAATACTACATATCTGCAGACAAATGTAAGAAGTAAAAATGAACTACTTAAATGTTTTTCAAAAAGCAAACACTTCTGTCAAGTTGAAGCAAATAAAAGTTAGAACACAATGTTACAGTATCCCAGCGCTCATTATGAACAACTCCTGGCCACCTCCCGGAAGTAAATACCTGGCATCTATGATGATAATTCTTTGGTATCTAAATGGTTCTTCTCCCCAAATGACTGTATACATGGAGAATGTTGTGGCCAAGTGGCATCCAGTGGAAAAGCAGGCACGCAAAACATGCTGCTGTGTTCTCATCTCTCTGTTCACTGGATATGGCACTAAGTGAATTCTTGCTCTTTCCCAAAATCAAAATGACCCTGAAAGACGAATAGTTTGCATCCATTCCAGGTTGTGAAAAAACAAGAACAATGCAACTAAAGACACTAATGAAAGGAGACCTCCAGAACTGCTTCAGAAAATGGCAAGAATGTGGGGTTAAGTGTGTTCAAAGTAAGGGCAAGTATTTTGGGGAGGATTAATGACAATGTGTCTTTTCCTGTCACAAGTTTTTAAATGTAAACTTTCATTGTACTCTTGGATCATAAGTCATAAATTTACATTCTTTCCAGAAGTATATAACAAAGTTTCTCTGTGAGCTTGGGGTTGCCACTTCGTGTATTTTAGCCATTCTAGAGAGTATATATTGACAACTCAGTGTGATTTGATTTAGGATTTTCCAGATTACAGCTGAGATTGAACACTTTATCAAACTGATCCATGTAGCACATTTTCATGAATGAATTTTCTGGTGAGATCTGTTTTCTTTTCCTATTGTCTGTTTTTCTCTCATTGTTGATTAGTAGACCTCTATTAGCCCTTTATCTCTTTTGTTGCCATTATTTTCTTCAGGTGATGCCTTTTTTATCTCTTTTAGCAAGGAGAAATTCTTAAAATACTCCAATTAGTTGATCTTTGTAGTTAGAGATTTTGCATCTTTTATAACAGACTTTATCTTTTAAGAAGTGATATTCTCATAGTACCTTTTACATAACAGATACTTGTAAGTTTTCTTTCAAACAGAAATTAACAATGTCACTGGAATTAGCATGCATGTAGTATAAGAATGAGTACATGTTTTCATTTCTTTTTTGCTGTATATGTGCCCAGCAACATTTATTTGAAATAATTTGAAATAATTTCCCGGCCCATTGATCTGATCAGCAAAGTCACTGTTGTTATCAATCTAGGAACTCTAGGCACATTTCCCCAGATTAGTTTTCCATTGCTGCAGTAACCAATGAGCCAGGAATTCAGTGGTATAAATCAACACTGTTTAATGATCTGCCTTTAAGGACATGTGTGATGAGAGGACAGCTACATACTCAGCATGACCCATCTATCTCCAGCTCCACAGCATTAAGGCTCAGCTTGCCATGAAAAGTAACAGGTGCACAGGTTGTAGAGACTGGGGATTTTGCTCTGTGCACAAGAATGGGAATACAGGATTTGTGGCAATATAATGATCATGATTTGCCATCATCTTTATGCCAACCTATAATTTTCCATTTCTTGAGAGCTTCCTTGTAATATCACAATTACTTCCTTAACTGTTTTGTAGAATCTACTTGGAGAGTTTTTTAATGAAATTTTCTATGAATGATAAACTTTTCTGAAAAACATTTTAAATTATCTTCATTAGGTTTTTAGATGGTTTTCATGCTATTTTGACAAAGTTTTATTTTCCTACTGAATGAAATCATTTCAACTAATTTTTCTTCTCTGTTTGCATATATGACTTTTTATAATCATTTAAGTAGCTGAAAAATCTATAGTGATGTCCCTTTGTTCTTTCCTCTTAGATGTCAAACTCTGTCATCTTTTATCTTCATCATGTAGCAAAATTTCAATAGACATAGATTGATAAATTGACATTTTCAGAATTTTAAATTCCCTGGTCTTCATACTTGGAATATTTCCTATGAAAAATAAGCAGTCATTCTAACTGCTTTTCTTTTCAAGATTTCTTTCACAGTTGATTTCTTTAGTTTTTTCCCAGTTATTTTTGGTTATCACAAGTTCTTTTTGATAAATAATTAAAAATTTAAATGCAAACAATTAAAAATTTATATGTGGATAGTTAAAAATTTATATAGGTTTAATTTTGAGATTTCTCTTTGTCAATTTTTATGTTTCTTAACCTGCTTCTTTATGTTCCTTTACTCTACTTGATTTTTGCTCCTGCTCTCTCCCTGTGGTTTATTCTCAATATTTTTCCTGTTCTGTCTTCTAGTTCATGGGATCTTCTTCCAGCTTTAAAATGTTTCTGCTGTCCACTAATTTCTTATCTTCTCACCTTCCTGATATCACCAAAAAAGCTTCAATTTTTCTCTTGCCACTTTGTGAAGACAATGAAGCTTCTCTCTGATAACTATATATAGGATGCTTTAAGGCTTTGCTTCACTTCTTGCTCTGCATGGTGCGTTTTTGCTCCCCTTCTGCTTGTTTGTTTTTTAGATGAGATTATACTGGTAAAATAGATTTTAGAAATGAGCTAGTCTTCAATGAGTTATTTTTCTTTTTTGTTTTAAAGAAAGAAAAAATAAAAATAAAATAATTTCAAAACAGGCTTGTAAGACAGTAACAATAATTAACACATTGCATATTGTTATCTTCATAATTGTTCAGAGTACAAGATATAGGTAAGAAATATTGTCCAAACAGTATTAGCACAAACCTTTCTTTTCAATGAACTAAGGGAAACTAGCTGTATAACTATCTTAACTATCTTATATGTGAATATATATTCCTTTTCCCTTCCTTCCTTTCTCCTTTCCCCCATCCCAGTTTCTCTTTTCTTTTGAACAGTTTCTTCCCAACTCACAATATCTATTGTACTTTTTAGATATTATTTGCTCAATCAGCTTCTCATACTAGTGAGACAATACTATGTTTACACATGTGGTCTGATTTATTTCACTTATGAGTATGCTCTCGAGTTACATCCAATTACCTATGAAAGTCTCAAGTTTATCACTTTTTATGGTTTCTCTTTAATAAATGGTGCTGGAAAAACTGGCTTTCCACATGCCAAAAACAAAAACTGCATTCATGTCTATCACCACGCACTACACTAAAGTCAAACTGGATCAAAGATCTAAATATTAAACAGAAACACTAAATTTACTGGAAAAGAAAACAGGCAGGAATCTGGAAGTCACATGGATAGGCTGAGTTTTCATGAACAAAACCCAGACTGTGTGGGAAACACTACAAAGAATCAGTGAATGGGATCTCACCTTATTAAAAAGCTTTGTACAACAAAAGACATCACCAACAGAGTGAAAAGAAAACCCAGAGAATGGCAGAAGAATTATACCCAATTGTCACTCAGACAACTATATCTAGAACATACAAAAAATTGAAAAAATCAGGCCCCCAAAATTCAAAAACCCAATCCAAAAATGGGCATCTGAGATGAATACACACTTCTCAGCCTGAAGAAATACAAAAATAGCAAATAAATATATTAAAAAAGTGTTCAAAATCACTGGTCTTTTGATAGATGCAAATTAAAACAACACTGAGATTTCATCTC
>RJWT010007829.1:16067-27293 GCA_004365215.1 Cuniculus paca | reverse complement strand
GAAACTCCTGCCCAGGCAGAGGGAGAAAGACCTGGAATCCAAGCAAGGAAGGCCACGCGGATGACTAACAGGAAAAGGCTTGGCAGGGGGAGTTCACCCACGAGATAAAACAACCCTAAACGCGCGCGCCTAAAACACTAACACGCCTCTGTGGGTAACTCGCAGCCCAAGCAGACAGACAAATGACACATTCCACACCCCATGCAGAACACACGTTCGCAAGGGCTCCTGGAGCGTTCACCCAGACGGACCGTAGTGGGGTTTGAAACAAGCCTCAGACCACAACGGAAGTTAAAAATAACCCACAAAAACGTGTTAGGAACCCTCTCCCCCAGATATCTGGAATCTTAACAACATACCTCCTCTGTGTAACTCATGAGTCAAAAAAGAAACCACAGGGGAAATTAGAAAATATCTTGAACTAAATGATAATGTATCCAAATTTGTGAGATGCAAGCAAAGCCATGGTTAAGAAGGGAATTTATAGTTTTAAAAAGTTTATGGACGAAAAAAAGCCAACTCAAGCAGAAGACAATAACAATAATGTATGTAAATCAAAGAAGCAGAAAAGGCACATGAAGAGGAATTTTTTTTTATTTTTTATTTTTTGCGGCACCAGGGATTGAACTCACGACCTTGTGCTTGCCAGGCAGGCGCTTAGGCCGCTGAGCTAGATCCCCAGCCTCTTGAAGAGGAAATTATTGAAACCAAGACCATGTTATTGAAATAAAATCAATGAAATTGAAAAATCACTGGCTAGACTGAACAAGGGAGGGAAAAACCAATTTACTAATATTAGAGATGAGTGAGGGCCTCGCTCAGGTCCTGGAGACATTACGAGGCTAATGTGCGAAACTGTGCTAATAACCCTGACAATGCAGATGAACTGGACACCTCTGAATGAGATGAACGACATAACTGATATACTAAGAAATAAAGATTCAAATAATCTAATGTTTATTTTTTTAAGTGAGTTTATTATCAAAAATTCCCTATAAATAAAACTCCAAGCCCACACGGATTCTTCAGTTAACTCTATCCAACATTTAGGGAAGAAATAACACCAATCTTATGAAAACTCAGAGAACAAAAGATGATGAAACATTTCTGAGTTTTTAATGGGGCAAACATTACCCTGATACTAAAACTATACAATACAAAGTTCCTTCATGAAATATTAGCAAACAGTGCTTAGTGATATATCACAAACCTAATACACCAGGTGGCAGGGGCCTCAGCGCCATGGTAGGGCGCCTGTTTAGCACACAGAAGGCCCTGTGTTTGATCCTCGGTGCTGCAAAAACACAACCAACAAACAGCGAAGAGCCATGTTGCAAAACACTACCCAGCGGACCTCGGCCAGCCCTTTCAAAGGAAGGCAGTCCTGACACCAGCTGGACCATGGAGGGACTCTGAGGACAGGCAGCTAAGTGAAATAAGCCAAGTGCTACACGGACTTCACCTGTGTGTGGCACCTGCAGGAGGCAAATTCACAGAGACAGAGAGTGGAGGAGGGGAGAGAGGTGGAAGGGACCACTTCGGCTGTGCAGTTTCCACCCTGCAAGCTGCAGAGTTCTGAAGCCAGAGCGGGGTGGTAGGTGCACGGCAACGTGGAAGTGCTAAACACCGCTGCTCGCTGTGCTTAGGAGTCACAGGGTCACCTTGATGGAGTAGAACAGCTTCGGACGAGCCCTGCAGCTCGGAGCACAAGTTGAATCCCAGTTCTCTGCAGTCCTCTGTATCTGCAATGGTTTCTGGTAAGTGCTGCCAACAAGACAGAGCCAGGACGGAGCCTGCTGAGGCCTCAGGTGATGAGAACCCTGCTCTCTGCTCTCCCATGCGAGATCTTTTCCTCAAAGCAGCATCAGAACAAAAGTTCTTTCCGCACAAAAAGGGAGCAATGAATAAATCAGGGAGGCAGTGCTGCAGCTCACGCAGTCAGGTGTCCGGCTCCCGGGGTCCAGGCCCCAGCTCTACCACACGAGGCAGAATAAGAACAGCAGCAGGGTCTTTCAGAGGCTGGTTTTGAAGATTAAATAGATAATGTAAGGAACTTACATTTCCTAGTGTCACACGCACACAGAGAGACAGAGCCAGAGAGAGAGAGAACAGGTAATGTGACAGTGTATTAAATGGCCCAGCATCCAAGGAATGGGGTCCTTCTGCCACCACTTCCTCTACCACAGCACGCAGGCCAGCGTGTTTTCTAAGGAAATCCTGGTGTCACTGTGGGGAGAACCAGGTTCCCTCCCGGTTCTCCTCCTCTCCCCTGGACTGGATGGTCGCTAAGGCTCTAGTAAGTGAAGCACACATTTCCTAAGAGCTTACCACATGCACAAAGAAACAGTTATACAGTTTTAAAGACTATCTTTGCACAGTCCATATGGTAATTATTCTAGAAAATTCAATTAATCATAACATACCATTTCTTCACCTTCGGGAACTGGATGCTATTAAACGTGATGGATTTTAGTAAAATCTATCAGTACTTGTAACAGCAGAATTATTCCAAGCACAATTCTGGCGTAAGACACACCGCCTCTGCCACTACTGGGGGCAGGGAGGGAGTCCACCCCTGGGAACTTCTGAAGAAGCCTGTAGCTGGAAAGAACTAGGCCAACCAAATCTGAGGACTCGGGGTGAACACCTTCACAAGAACTCCAGGAGACAGGAGGTGGGCAATCGAGAAAATTTCCAGGAAAGGCTGCCGACTGGAGCTCACAAGTGAGTAGTTACTATTGCTGAGTGGGTTGTTCCGAGGGTCTGTGTAATTAGAGCACACACCTAATATGCCTTTCATCGAGGAACCTCCGCATAGAACCCATAAATACAATTGTTTACTTAAATGTCAATGCCGTGAGAGATGGAAGCCAGGGGTGGAAGCATCCGGGTCCTTAACTTCTTACATGTCAGACACCCACTCTTATAAATAGAAGATCTGCTAAGCTAACAGATGCAGCCGTGCACGGGCTCAGTGGTGGCGGATCCATCATCCCGTCAATCACGCCGAGCATCACCATATGCACCTGCTCGTCAGGACTGCAGCCGAGCTCCGGCCTGGGAAGCACAGCGTGTGCACGTAAGACGCTCCAGTGGGCACAGCAGACTGCAAGAGGACACAACCCAGCACACGTGCAGGAGAAGTCACTCTCCTCTCCTGTCCCGCAGCCGTCCTAATCAGGACTGCAGTGACTCACTCTGGGAATGAGTCAACAAGGCAATGGTGTACACGGCAACGGCTTGGAGCTGTGTTAACATGGACAATCTCGGGTAAAATAAGAGAGAATCATTCCGTGTTGGAAAAACAGCAGCAGTGGTAAGGTGACTAATTAATACCGAGAGGACAAATGGGGGTGGTATGCACAGAAGGGGAGCTCAAGTAGGAATCTTCTGGGAAACCAGGTGGACGGACAGAGCCTTCATAAGCAGGCCAGCAAGGCCGCCTACCCCAAGACGAGAGAGAGGGCAGAGCTACTCCGGAAACATGCAAACGCGAGGCACTGAGGGAAGACGGATCAATTCTTCTCAGTCGATGAGAATAATAAGAGACACTGACGGGGAACGTGGAGGTTAAATATTAGCCAAAACTTTACAGCTGGAAGGACGCTGGTGGAGTAGAGGCTGCCAGGAGCAGGAGGGGATGACCGCCTGTAGAGGCATTCAGGTTGAGACTGACACCTGCCTAATGAGGATGGGAGGATGGGAAGAATTCTTGCGTAGTTCGGGGGTAGGGGAAATGTGCCATGAGGGAGGTCTCTCTCCACCTAAAATGATACGAAAGCAAGGAGGTTAGACTCTTGCTCACCATCATGCTTAACCCTCTCGCATAAATCAGGTTTTGCCCACTGGGCCAAGTGCCTGACACTTAGACCACCACATGCCTGTTAAAATGGCCTGCAATGGTGGTGGCAGCGGGCAGAAGTCAACATGATGGCGACCTGCTTCCAAGAAAAGCAGCACGAGGCTGTCTGGGCCATGGCTCTGAGGAATGCACATCACAACCATAAACTGTATTTCTTCCCTGCCTGAACGGCTCCCTCATAGCTCTCAGCCTTAATTTGGCCTTAATTCAAAGGTTTCTTTCTTTGTTGGGTTCAAAACAGACAGCACATTACTTGTCGTTAAACAATGCAAAGAATTTACGCTTGATTAGCATGACTCGGAAACTTTTCATCATTTTCACCAAGGTTCTAAGGGCCTGCTGACAGCTCTGGGAAACGGGGCTTCTTCCAGATTTCCACTGTAAATAATGATCGGCCGTTGGCCTCTGTGTTTCAAGGCCTAATGAAGGCAGCAGGGTCCATGACAGAACTTTTGCTTTCATTAGGCAGCCACGGACTCTCGCACTGGGAAGCTCTGCGCTCTGCAGTCAGTCCCTTCCCACCCAAGACAGCAGAGCCCGCGCGCGTCCACTGGGACCCCAAGCGCATTCAGGCTAAAGGGCCTTCTGCTCTCTTCTCTGAAAGATGACAACACATGGTGTGCCACTTCTAGCACTGTTTTCTTCACGAAACTAGAAGCACATTTGGAAATACATCCAAGAGCTGACAGGTGCAAGAATTACATTAACAGTCTCCAAAGGAATCGTAGAATTCTAGAGCTAGAAGGCAAAAGAGAATACAGAGCCCGAACCCCTCCCTCCACGGGGAGGCTTGGTGACCGTGGGGGGCCTTCTAGCTGGCTGGAGGCGAGGCGGGGATCAGAACCCAAACCCTTCTGAAAAAGCTTCCCCACGCATCAGCCCAAGACATAAACCTCTACAACGTGGCTACCAATACGCTTCAGGTGTGAACAAACTCCTTCAAAAGGGATTCGAGAGCCTATCGCAGTCACATGTAAACAAGCTTCCATTGTAATTGTCCCAACAATAAATAATCTAGATGTCACTGCAATTGCACCCCAAGGTTTTGAGAAATCTTGGTCTGTTTTCCAGCATGTCCTGTAGAGAAACAGCGAGTCCATGCTAAAGCCTACGCGTGGACACGCTCGAACCAATCGGGGAGGGTTGCTAGGCCACGCTCAGTGATACCTGCTTGGGGATTTGCTGGAAAAGTTCCCGAATGAAATAGGAGTGCTGTCAATGCCTTTTTCTAATGACTCTCAGCATCTTCTCCTTCAATGAAGAGGAAAAGCTGGACGAAGTTCAGAGGGAGGCAGCTTCACTCTATCAGGATTCCAAGTAACCGGCTAATGGTTTCCATTCTGCAGATGTGGATGACATTTCAGCATTGATTTGAAGTACTTGATTCATCTTATTTTGGTTTCCAATGGAGTTTCCAGTCCAAAATAAAACTTCAAAAACGCCGAACATATATTTCTGAAACCTGTGCTGCAATGACCAGTAAAATACTGAAGCATAATGTTCAACTAAACCATTTCCGAGCCGTACATCATTTTCTGTTTGGGTCCTACCCAACTGTTTCAAAGTCCATTTTTACAGTGTTCGGGGATAACAGCAACCATATCATTCACAGGAACCATGGCCAGTCGATTTCTACAGAGAAGAAATGGAATCCTCCCAAATAGATTAAGTTTTAGTGTAGAGAACGAAGACCCCCTGAGGTTAGTATTTCCGAAACAAAAGGGCCAGAAATTAAGTTCGGATAATTTCAGGGGCTCTTGTTCAAGTGTGACTGGCGCAGAGATGGGAGCCTACTACCTTAAACATGAAGCTGTGAAGCCCCCAGGAGCGGCAAGCAGAAGCAGGCCCTCGCGTCGTGGCAGAAGCATTTTTGATACCCATGGCTGTCGGGAGCAGGACTCGGTCCCCACTGCCTCGCTTCCTCTGCCCGCCTCGGTTGGAGAACGTGCACTTTCTCATTAGGGGGACATTCAGATTCCTCCCGGCCGCTCCCTGGATGCCTCCGTTTAATTCTATCCATCCTAATGAGTGTCTTTTCAAAATGAAGACAAAATCACATTTATTTCTAACAAGAAAACAATTTAATTTTTTGCTAATGTCGTGAGCACCAACTTGAGCCCTTGTGCTTTTATTTATAGGCTTCCTCTGTCTCCTCTCCTGTTATATAAGCACTGGCTCCTGGCTGTTAGCATGTGCGCCGCATGTTTCCAAACGCGTTACCCTGACAACCCAGGGAAAAGGGCCTTCTCCAGAGCGTCTTTGACAGTCTGGGAAACTGACAACGGCAATTTCAGTTAGGCCTGCTATCATAGTTCTTGGTTCTTGACTGCGTTCCAATTTTTTATCGGGGTCAAAAACTGGATAGCGAGTAAGCGAGCATGCCCTTGTAGGACGTGGGGCAGCACACCTCTGAGCCGATGTGAGGACAGGGAGGGGACGAGGATAGGTGCTGGGAGGGCTACGGCGTGGGCTCTGGGGACCTTGAGGGCAGTGTCTCACTCGGCCTCAGTTTGCTCACCTGTAAACTGGAGGCTGGGGCTGTGCTGAGCTGACAGTTACCACTCCATGGGGCACAGCGCTCTCCTCCGGACCGTCTGACGGGCTGTGAAGCAGGACCCAAGCGTGCCTGTGCTTCTGCAGACCTCGCCTACAGCACTGAGATGGTCAAAGACAATTTCATCCCCAAGGGCGAGCCACTGCGCTATGTTTCAAACAGGACCCCAAAGTCAAACAACAGGAGAAGAGAGGCGGCGGTGGGGAGGAGCACGTGCGAGTGTGGTGCTGATACCAAAGCCCCGCCCCACTCTCTTATTTAAACCTTGAATCAAGGACGGACAATTCTTATAAGACGGTGGTCTGTTTAGAGAGTGGAAAGCAGAATGTGTAAGCACAAGGGATCAAACTGGTCCGCTTTGATGGAGTCCTTTTCGATACAAGGACACACTACCCACGTTCTAGCTGTCCCATGGCACTATGCTAATGCATGCTCAATGTTACATCTGAAATCCCACAGCCCTTCGAGCAATTCCATATCCAGTTCTTATTTTAAACTCTTATTTATGTGCCTACATCTTTTTCAACAAAAAGAGTGAAAGTATACAAACTGACTTCTCTCACGCGTGCATTCTGACTTCTGTTTCTTTGGATCTGCAGCATCTGCGAGCATTTTCACTTAAGTCAAAAAGGTTTGGGAAGGTGAGAGAGTTCAGATCCCTTAATCTTTTCTTCTGAAAATAAATTATTCATGAAGCTCTCTCCCGCATTCCCAAATGGTTAGGTTTAAACAATTGCTTAAAGTGCTGTTTTTAACTGAAGAACACATTATTCATAAAGCTTCCAGCCCAGGAAACACTTAGTTGCTAACTGGTCATTTCCATCTGATCAATGGCTGCACGGTGTTCAAACGCACCACATGGACCTGGGGCCTCCTTTCTCATAAACAAAGAGAGCTGGTTAATGGTCATTTTATGGCCCACGTATTATCCTGAACTCTATTAGACTGCGGCTTAGCTACCTTGATCTGAGGTGATTCGGGGGTACTAAGCACAGTGAGAACCTTCCTGGAACTGGTTAATGGATCAATTTATTTATTTCAAATTTGTTCTTTTCAAGTTGAAAAACCACTGGACTTTCCAGGCAATCCGCTCAATAACCACAAGGCTAGGCAGTGCTGCTGATCTGCCAATGATGGTCCCCATGTGTCACCAATGGTTCCCGTGGCAGAGCTGGTGGCACAGCGGCAAAGCCAAGGGAGATGTGGAGCTTGGCTCCGTCCAAGTGTCTACAAAATCCTGGGCTACCCTAGCTTCCAAGGTATCATCTCACTCTTCCAAAATATAAACCCAAAGTTGAGAAATAGTTCAAATAACAAAAAATAAGTTTTCCCTTAGGCCACTCCCTTCAGTCCACAATATTATTTCCACATTTCCCACGTCGCTGAAAGACCTGCCACATGACCACAGACGCAGGGCCTTTTAGATCGGTACCTTTCCAGAGATTATTTCTGCTAGAGATGAGCCTCAGTGCCAAGCAGCCAAGTGCCAGCAGGCAGCAAGTGCCCATCCAAGTTGTGGTTGTGAGTGCCCCTTGGTGACCACAAGCACCCCAGAGGATGTCCACTCAGCAACGCAGCTCTCACCTGAGACTGAGCAAACACTCCTGTGAATGGTCCTTAAACTCAAGGTTGCAGGGACCAGGCAACAGGAAGCATTTTTTTTTTTGGCCAAATTTTAGGTTACAGTCAACATGGCTGAAAATGTAATATTTTTTCAAATGTAAAGAAGAATGAGTTTAAAATTTACTTATTTAGGATCCCTTTTGTTCCTCTAATTTCATTTCTAATGAAATGGCTGGAAGTGAGGACTTTGGATACTTCCTGTCAGTCGCTCTTTCTGATGCTGGCCACCATGGTACAGTAGATAACAACACTGACTCCCTGGGTTCAAATCCCTCCTCTGACAGGATCTGGGTATCTATGTAACTGTGGCCATGTCACACAACCCCTCTGTGCCTCAGTTTCCTTGTCTGTAAGGACACCCACTGTACCAACTGCACAGCGAATCTGTAAAGATGAAAGGACTTAAAAGCACAGCGTGCCCAGAACAGACTCCAGCGGCCGGAAGGGCTGTGACAACTTTGCTCTGCACCAGCCGGGGGTCACCGCTAACCTCGAATCTCACTTCCTTCATCTGCACAACAGGAATTATAGTATTTTCTTCTCAGCATGTTAAATCACAATGCATATAAAGTGCTTTAGCACATAACCTGTGCTTGATACGCAGTGGCTATCGTTATATTAGCAACTGAATTCTTTCTCAAATAGTTCTTTCTCTGTGCAAGAATCTTTGAGGTTGAATAAATAATATGCCACGAGCTTATTCCAAACACAAACCCTGGGCCATTCCAATTTGTGGGTGTTAATTCAAAATTTCAGAAATGTGTGGTACTATTTTCAGAATTGTATTTCCTTGAGAAATCTCTTAAATGTATCCCCCATGACACCACCACTGTGAGTCAAAAAAATGCTCAATGGTTACTTGCAAATAGATCATTGTAAAATTAAATTGAAGTGCATGTTTTTTAAGGTATTACTTTTGCTTTCATTATCAGGTTGACTTTACAGCAGAGATTCCAATTCAGAAACTATACTTCTCTTATACTTGGGGACCAGAATAGGTCTTAAACAGAGATGCTTCAGCTTACAAAAGCCTTAGTACTGAGAGCCAAGGGGGCCGCCTCTTTGTCTTACTGACGAGGAAACCTAGCAGCAGTGAGTGGCAGGCCCAAGGTCACACGATGCCTGGCCGAGATGGGCCAGGCTCTAAGTCCATCTTTATCCTCACTGTGTCACAGGCTCCTAAGGGATGCACTGTGTCTGTGGACGCAGAAATGACACCATCTGCAATACAGCTACTGCTCCGTCTTCAGCTACAGCACGGGTTGGCACACACACATGCACACACGTGCACCCCTATAAGCACACATGCACACACATGCGCAAAATGAGGGACTCTGTAACAGAAAGAGACTGAAACATGTGTCCTCCTTGTTGGGACAAAGTAGGTCTGGATCTTTCATTTTTGGTGGTACTCAATTGAGTAAATATTTCATTGTATTTAATGTCTTAAATGGAGTTTTCCTTTTGCATTTTGTAGTTTAAGTATTCTCATAGTACTTTGGAAAACTACTTCCCTTTTAACTTACGTTCAAGGCAATCTAATCACAGTTAAAAGGGTTAGGACTTTTGGGGAAGAGTTTCACAATTCCTAGGGCAGCAAGTCAGGAACAGGCCCCTGTGGCCGTGGTCCGTCCCCAGCAGGGGGATCTAGGCTGAGAGCAGAGGCCTGCTGCTTGGGGAGAGAACGGAGAGCGCACACCATGCAGAGCCCCAAGCCCAGGCAGCAGCACAGGAGGCGACTGTGAGGGATCGCGGCATGCCCCAGGGCTGGTCTCCAAGGGTGCGTGGTGCAAGGAGCCTGCACCAGCCTCTGGGTTGGTCAGGAAGGCCCCAGCGCAGTACTTAACTCAGAGCCGTTATAATTTTGTAATCTTACTCCGTTTCTTTCTGGAAACTAGACAAAGCAACAATAGCAAACATGGACAGAACCTTCAGTGAAACTAGACTTGAACAATTCCTTCACAGAATACAGCAGCGCAGGACCACCCACGGTATGCAGCTGCGAGGTTGAGGGGCAGTGGTGAAGACATAAATGACTGGCCCGATGCCCTCAAGGAAAATACCACCTAAAAGAGGGTCCTATCCAAGTGGGAGCCTTGACGAGGTCTGGGAGCAACCGGTAATAAATGGGCACGATCCTTACAGGGTCTGAGTGCAGATGGTCACCAAGGGGCAGAGCCTCTCTTGGAGAGCAGGGCCTCCTCCGAGGGCTTGAGGCAGGAAACAGCACACAGAGAGGGCAGGCGGGAAGCCACCCAGTGCAGGCTGGGGCTACAGACACAGCCTAGAAGGTCCGTCTGGCTGCGAAGTCCAAGAGCCAGAGCAGCACCTAGGACATCAGGAGGCGTGGAGGGCGCTGCAGGCCCGTGCTCCTCCAAGGGACTGGGACGTCACGCATCTCACACTCGGGGACGGTGATGAACACGCTATCGCGGCCCTGCCCATCCATAGTGTAGGGGAAAGCAAGGTGCAGCTGAACAGCATGACCACCTAGCCAGGAAACCAACTGCAAGCAGATCAACACTGTACCCAATTGTCTCAAACCGAGGGTAGAGACATTAAGGAAACAACTGTGCAATGTTTTGAAGAAGCAGCACAGAGCAGAAAGACATTCTCAGAAGTGAGGTAGCCGGAACATCTGAAATAAGAGCTAACAGAACAGCAAAACGTGAGGGAAAATGTGAGAAAGAAAGACCAACCTGAAAGGATGATGAGAGCAAAGAGACATCACAGAAAGCACAGTAAGAGAAGTGGAGGCTACATAGACAGAAGCGGAGATTATAAAACCTAAATCTATCATGCGGAATTTGTTTGCATCCTAACAAAAAACAAACTGTAAAAAGGCGTTTTCAAGACAACCAGGGAAATATGGATCAGACTGAAAATTAGATGATCTGAGGGAGTTACTGTTGTTTTTGTTAAGTGTGATAATGGCACTGTGATTATAAAAGTGAATGTTATTTTGTAGAAATAATTATGCAGAAGTAAAATGACACGACGTCAGGGATTTGCTTTAAAACATTACAATAGCAACAGTGAAAAGCGCAGGCAAAAAGAAACAAAGGACAGAAAGAAAACATGGCCCAGTGTTGATGTGGGATGAGGCTGGCCCTGGGGGCTGGGCTTGCTCCCCACGTTTGTCGGCTGGAAGCTGCAATGACACAGGAGGTGTGTGGCAAGAGGGGGG
>RJWT010007828.1:0-27092 GCA_004365215.1 Cuniculus paca | reverse complement strand
TTTGGAGCACCGGGGATTGAACTCACGACCTTGTGCTTGCCGGGCAGGCGCTTAGACCACTGAGCTAGATCCCCAGCCCTGTTTTTGAGACAGGGTCTCACTATGCTGTTCAGGCTGGCCTTGAGCTCACTTTGTAGCCCAGGCTGGTCTCGAACTCACAATGATCCGCCTGTCTCAGCCTCCCGAGTGCTGGGATTACAGGCGTGAGCCACCACGCCCAGCCTACTCTGACCTCCTTCTTACAACCCAGATGCACATGATCAGTCACCTGCCCCCCTCCTTTACAAGGACATCTCGTGCCTAATGTGTCCAACACCTGGCTCCTTCCTCAGTTTCTTTCCCAAGCCAGCTCCTACCTCAGACTTCTCCACCCTAGCAATTAAAAACTCTGTCCCTCTAACTCCTCAGGACCGAAGTCTTGAAGTTGCTGCACACTTAACATTTAAACTACTGTAAATCCTACTGTTTCTACCTTTGACAGATTTTCAGTCTGACCACCTCTGTCTCCCCCATGCACACCCTGATTCAAACCATTCTTTTCTCCCACCCAGATGTTTGCTCTGTCTATTTCCATCTTTGTGCCTGCATATTGTCCAGGGTCCTATTGCTCCTCTGCTCAAGCACTTTCTATGGCTCCCCAGTGCTCCAGAGAAAAAGCTACCTCCTTCGTCTCCCCACAAGTCCCTTTCAGATATCACCTCCTATCCTGCCCCTCCCTCCCATCTCTTCGGCTGAATTAATGTCCCCGGGTTCCCCAAACACCTGAGGCTGTCCCCTAAGGCCTTGATTTCTTTGTCTGGAGAGCTCTTCTGCCAACTTTCCACATGGGTCATTTTCTCACTTCAGTCTCTGCTCGAATATCAGCATCTTTTTTACCATCTTTTTACAAACACCTGTCACTGTTGCCATCTGACATCATACATATTTATTGTCTGTCCTCCATGACCAGAAAATGAATTTCAAAACAGCAGTCTGCCTGCTTCACTCACCACTATTACCCCAGGTCACAGAAGAGTACTTAGGAAAAATAAATGCACAGTAATGATTTAATGAATGACCAACTATTATTCTTTTTTGTTGTTGTTGTTCCAGGGATCGAACTCACGACCTTGTGCTTGCCAGGCAGTGTCATTCTTATAGATAGGAAAACTGAGGCTCAGTGACACGGTAATTTTCAGAGGTGAGACTTGAACTCAGATTTTACCACATCAAAACGTTCTCTCCAGTTGATTATTAGTTTCCATCTCTACCAGCGTTTTAAACACTTGCCATGTGTTACAGTTTGTATATAGATGGCCCCGGCAAGCCTCATGTAGTCATGGAAGTGGCTGAATCTAGCATTTGTGATTGACTCGTTGTCTAGTGCTGGGATTGGCGGTGTGAGTTCTGCACCCGCCCAGGGGTGGAGCCAACATACCATGTAAGGTCGGAATGGCGGCCTGTTTTTCCCCTCTTTTGCAGTTCGCTCCTGTCCTTTGCAGTGGCCATGAATGGCTGCCCCTTAGCCACACCACCCTGCCTTGGAGCCAGCTGAGTATGGACTGAAACTCCCAGAAACTGTAAGCTAAATAAACCTTTTCTTCCCTAATTTTAGGTTTCAGGTGTTTGTCTCAGCAACAAGAGAAAAGTAACTAAGACACCATGGAAGAGGCACACTACAGGGAAACATGCAGTGACTGTTTTCAGTACTTGGTTCTACTGGGCCACGTGGCAGCATCCTGTCACTGTGTCGTGAAGCAGACATTGAAAACCCAGACCTCTAATGGGATCCTCAGTCCCCCACAAGTAGGTTTTTCTGGAGTTGGTTTAGTTTCTTCTGTTATGGTTCTAGTTTTTCTCCTCCTAAATGGAAAGTGTGGTGAGAAGAAACAGCCGGCTTTGCAGGGTGCCCTTGGGCGGACACACAGGAGTTGTATCTCTCCCCAGCCCTCTTAGGTGCTGTTTCTTTCCCTCTCCTGTTGACCTGGCATGGGCTATCTGATTTGAGCTAAGGATAAATGAGGAGAAAGTGAGGAAGAGGAGGTTGTGAGGATCAGGACAGAGGCTGGTTCTGGGATGACACCAGGCTTCCAGGCAGGTGGGCAGGACAAAGGGCTGAGTGAAGCACTCAGCTGCAGGCCAGCAGCAGCAGCCACTGTCAGGATGTCCAGACCCAGGGGAGAACACGGGTGTGGCCAAATAAGAGACCTGTGTCTCTGACGATCTCCCAGAGACAGGGTGGAGCCACAGAAACCAGGGACAAGATCAAGATGGAACAGATGTTGGCCAAGGTCACCTAAGGGGTGTCTCCAGAGAGGGACATTCCACCAAGAAGAGGACCCTCGGTTGCATCAAGGAGGGGCATGTTTTTGTGCTCTGAGGCCCAGGGCACAACAGTCCCCCAGACAGGAGGGGAAACCAAGGAGAGCTTTCTGCCATAGTAGGGTAAAGAGCTGCTGGAGGGATTGGAAGGATCAGAAAAGCTTCTTTGTCCCCACCAAAGTGTCTCTCTCTGTTGTTATATGGCCCCAGAGCCCCACAGTGGGGAAATAAGTTGGCAAAATGCCTTACCTCCCCAAGACAGCCCACAAATCAACAGCGCCAGAGCAGGTGTGTGGGCCAAGTAGTCATTGCCTCTGAATTATGCCTTGAGCACTCCACTGTACCAAGACCATGCAAGGTACCTCATCTCTCAGCAAGGAGGAAGCACTTACTACATCTTTGTTAGTTGGACACTTGCAGGAATACAGTGGGAGTTCATGCTGGTCATGTGCAGGGCCAGATCTGAGAGATCTGGAATCTGAGGAGGGGTCAGGTTTTCCCATAGGCCAGAAAAAGAGGGGCATGGGGGCTAAAGGAGGGCCTGATGGAGAGAACATTGCCCTCTGTCTGCTCAGCTTTGTGCTGACTTCTCCCTGAGTCTGCGGTGTGCAGAGGGATGGGGTGCACCCTTAACATATCCTGGGGAGCTGCAGGTAGCTTGGATCTCAGATGTTAGTTTAAAGACCCTGATCTGAGGGGGAGGCAGCTGGCTCCTTCCTTTCAATTCAGTGAGACTTTTCACACCCTGTTATTTGCTCAGCTCTGTACTGAGGCTGGAGGGAACACAGATAGAGGATAAGCAATGCTTAAGGGATGATCATCTTATTGAGGATGTGATTGCAGGAATAGCAGATGACACCAGATTGGCTGCTCCAGACACAGAGCAGTAAACACATTTAAGGAAGAGGGAGTCCCTGGAGCTGTGTCCTGGAAGGCTTTCTGGAGAAGGGGAAGTAATCCCAGGTCACCAAGAAGACACAGCTAGGGAAAGGTTCAGGGCAGGGAATGCAGGCATTTGGCGGAGTTCTTCGGGAATGTCAAGAAGGGGCAACATGTATAATCTACTGAGACTTGGAAAAGGTTTTTGATAAGGTTTTCTAGGAAAGGGTCTTTTCAAAGGTCAGGTCACCAAGGGACAATGATGTCTCTTTTATCACGATTAGGGAGTGGCTCAGAGACAGGAAACAAAAGGGGAAGCCCATTTAGTCTTCTCCAAATGGTCCATTGCTAAGTCTCTCCTCAAGGATCAGCACAAGGAGCTGAGGGTATAGATTAATGGTAGAGTTTTTGCCTAGCATTCAAGAAGTGTGGGTTTGATCCCCAGCACTGTGGAAAATAAAAGGAATCAATAACACAGTATGGTGAAGACATGGAATGGAATAATAGTGGGCCTTAAGAAGGAAGGACCATGCTGACCTGTCCTGCAACATGGATAGACCTTGAAGATATTACAGTAAGTGAAAGGAGCTGGGCACAGGAGGACAGAGACTACATACAGTAATTGCAGGTGTATGGTATCTTTAGAGTGGTGAGACTTGCAGGAGGTGGAATAGTGGTGGGTTAGCTGGGGGAGGGTGGAGGCTGGAGGGGGAGTTCTGGTGTGGAATGATGATGGAGGGTGGTAACTGCAGCATGGTGGGAACGAACTGAACCTTACCCAGAAAAATCATTGAAACAGCAAATTTTATGCTAGGATATTTTGCCACAATTAAGAAAGAAACCAATATGGCATTCCAGCAGACAAAGGGAGGCACTGCTCACCGGTAACCAGCTCAGAGGAAAGGCAGAGGCAGGCCCTGCTGCTGCACACACTCCAGCAACCCTCAGAATACTTCTGCCCCAGGTACCAGCAAGGGCTGGGAAAAACAGAAGTGGGTCCTGCACCAGAGCACCCAGTGGGTACCATTGGATACAAGTGGTGAGCATTGGCCAGGAAAACCAAACAGTCACGCTCCAGAGAAATTGTAACCAACATGGGAAGTGGCCAGAACCCCATTACCTGCTTGTTTGGAAGAACCCAGGAAAATGTCAAGATGAAAAAGCAAAAGGCAGTCCCTGGACTCCAACCCAAGCAGAGCAAGTCCAGGAGATGAAAACATGAATGAGATTGGGAGTCGCACACCTGAAGTTTCTGCAGTGATGGCAACTGAAGTAAAGAGACAACTCCATGAGGCTATAAAAGAAATTAGAACAGAAATACTATCTCAGGTAAAAGAAGAAATGAAAAACATAATAAAAGAATTGCTAAGCTTCTCTAAAGAAGACATAGATAAAAAAATAGAGGAGCAAAGAAAAATGAGGAAAACCATGAATGAACAATATAAGAGAGATTTTGAATGCATGAAACAGATTCAAAGGGATATCCAGGAAATTAAAAACTCCATTGAAAGCTGGCAAAATAGCTTGAAAGAAACTGAAGACAGACTTTCAGACCTTGAAGACAGGTGTGCAGCTTGTGATCGGGAAAGCAAAGACTTCTTAAAAATAATGAGGAACCAGGAAATAACAATTGAACTACTGCAAGATGATGCGAAGCAAAATAATTTAAGAGTGATAAGTATCAAAGAAGAAGCAGGGGTCAACACAAATAACATTAAAATTCTGTTTACAGAAGTACTAGCAGAAAACTTTCCAAACATGGGAGAAAGACATGCTATTCAGATAAGTGAGGCATATAGAACTCCAGCTAGCCATAACCAAAGTAAATCTACACCCAGACATATAATAATCAAGATCCCAGAAATTCAACACAAGAACAGAATATTAAAAGCTGTTCAAGAAAAGAAACAGATTGCCTATAAAGGAAAACCCATCAGAATCACAACAGACTTCTCAACACAAACCATCCAGTCAAGAAGAGCTTAGAGTAAAATATTTCAAGTCCTGAAAGAAAACAACTTCCAACACAGATTGATGTACCCTGCAAAACTTTCTTTCCAAATTAATGGAGAAACAAGATACTTCCATGACAAAGAACAACTGAAGGAATTCATGACTGCCAAACCAACCCTACAAGGAATACTGAAGGACATTTTAGAAAGAGATAAAAAAGACCATGGTTCCAGGAACAGTGGCAGAGGGGGATCATGAAGTGGGACAGACAATAGAATGGAGAGGAAAAGTACACAGCCAATGGCAGGAAAATAGCATGGCAGAGACAAGCCAGTGCATGTTGGCCATAACCATTAATGTAGATGGCTTAAATTCACCAATAAAAAGAAACACAGACAGAGTGAATCAGGAGACAAAATCCATCAATATGCTTTATCCAACAAACACATTTAACTCAAAAGGGAATTCATAGATTAAAAATCAAAGGAGAGCAAACAATGCTCTATGTGATGGGGAACCAGAAAAAAACAGTAGGGGTAACTTACCCATCAGCTGCAGAATGGAAAGGAAAGTTACAGCATTTCTATACAATGGAAAGCTACTCAGCTATAAAGAAAGATAACCTTGAGACTTTTGTAGGTAAATGAATACAACTTGAGAGCATGCTCATGGGTGAAAGGATTCAGAGTCACATGGGTGAACATCATATTGTCTCCCTACTATAAGAAACTGGGGGAATTAGTGGGATCCAAAATACAAAATAGAGGTTGTGAAGGTGAAAGGGGAGGAGATGTCCACAGAGGGAAGGCAATGGCCATTGTTAATCTATTATTCTGTTTTGAAGCCCTGTATTTTTTCTCATGGTTTTGTTTAGCTTGGTTTTATTGTTTAGTTATGTTTGATTTTATTATATTTGATGGCATGGACAGCTATTGCAAAAATAACAAAATGGATTATGGCAGCCGTTATTGATTTCCTGTTATCTTGTTCCAAAGCCTTTATTGCTTTACTTGTTTTCTTTTGATTGATTTTATTCTATTTTTCTTTGTTTGATTTTGCTATGTGTGATGGTCTAAGCAGCTACTTTGAAGATAAGATGCATCATGGTAGCCTCTGTTGTATTCCTACAGTCTTGTTTGAAGTCCTGTATTGCTTTCATTGTTTTCTTTTGATTGGTTTTATTCTATTCTGTTTTATTTGATTGTATTATACCTGAGGCTATGGGCTGTTATTTTGAAGATAACAAGAGGCATTATGGTAGCCATTATTGATTTTCTTTCATCTTGTTTTGAAATCTTGTATCATGTTCATTGTTCTGTTTTGATTGATTATTCTATTTTGTTTTGTTTGTTTTTATTATGTCTGATGATATAAACAGCTACTTTGAAGATAAGATGCATTATGGTAGCCACTGTTGTATTTCAGCTGCCTTGTTTTGAAGTCCTGTATTGCTTTGTTTTGTTTTGATTGGTTTTATTCTGTTCTGTTGTGTTTGATTTTATTGTGCCTGATGGTATGGGAAGTTATTTTGAAGATAGCAAGGGGCAACATGGTAACCATTGTTGCTTTATCTTTATTTTGTTTTGAAGTCTTGTATCACATTATTCATTTTGTTTTGATTAAATATTCTGTTTTATTTTGTATTTGTTTTATTCTCTTCAAAATAAAAAAAAGAATATATGCTGCATGGCTTAGGGGTTTTTTGTTGTTGTTGTTGTTGTTGTTGTTTTTTGTCTTTTTGAGATAAGGTCTCACTATGCAGTTCAGGTTAGCATTGAGCTCACTTTGTAGCCCAGGCTAGTCTCGAACTCACAGCAATCCTCCTGCCTCAGCCTCCCGAGTGTTGGGATTACAGGTGGGAGCCACCATACCCAGCAAAACAAGATTTTTTGTGTGTGTGGCAGCAGGGATTAAACTCATGACCTTGTGCTTGCCAGGCAGGTGCTTAGGCCACTGAGCTAAATCCCTAACCCTTAACATGGCCTAGTTTTTATCTTCAAAGGTAAAAATGTTTTTTTTTAATCCATTTTATTTCAAAGAGGAAAAAACCCACAAAATTTCAAAACACAATAATCAGCTGACAACAGTGGTACTTACATTGCACATTGCCATCCCCAAATCAGTCACCCAGAGCACAAGACATCTGCATTCAATTGTTCAGACAGTATCAGTACAAACCTTTCTCTTCAATAAACTCAGAGAAATCAATAGTATAACTATCTTAACTATATTTTATATATACATATACATATGTTGTTTCTTTACAGTAGCGAGACAATACAGTGTTTACACACGCAAGTTTGGTTTATTTCACTTATGAGTATGGTTTCTGGTTGCATCTATTTACCTATCAAAGCCTCAAGTTTGTCTTTCTTTATGGTTGAGTAGTACTCCATTGTATAAAAATACCACATCTTTTTTATCCATTCCCCAGCCTGATGGACATTTAGGTTGTTTCCCAAACCTGGCTATTACAAATTATGCTACTGTGAACATGGGTGCAAATATATTGCTGTGGTACAATGTTTTTAGTTCTTCTGGGAAGATACCCAGAAGGGTCTAACTGGGTCAAATGGGACCTCCAATCCTAGTTTTTTGAGGAATCTCCAAACTGATTTCCACAGTGGTTGCACCAGTCTACACTCCCACGAACAGTGGGGAAGGGTTCCTTTAAAAGGTCAAATTTTAAAAAATGGTTAATGTGATAAATTTTAGGTGTATTTTATCATAATGATAGAAAAAAAAAGGAAAGAAAGAAAGAACCTGCCAAGAATGGCCTGACTCCCGTCTTTGTAAGTGTTTAGGAGGGGACAGTCTCATGATAAAGTTCTATGTGGCAGATGACTCCAAATGTGTTCTCCTGCTGTAATGGAAATAGACTGCCAGGCAGTGATGAGACCTGACCTGGTTGGGGAGGGGGTTTGAGACCCAACCTTCCACCATGTGCTGTCACTTCCCCGGGGACCCAGAGCCTTGGGGTTTTCCAAAGCTCCAGGTGGTTCTAGTCCACAGCGACACTGATGGCTTAGAAGATCAAGGCTGAATAGCTCAGATTCCCCAGGTTTGTGGCTAGGTTCTGCCATTCACCAGCTGTGGGGCGATAGTTACTTAATCTCTCCTTTCACAATATTCTCATCTTCAAAATTAGGTAGTTTCTACCACATCATACAGAGATGATTAAGAAAGATACTGTGACAGAATGTTTAGCACAGTGCCTGGGGCATTTTAGGAGCTCACTAAATGTTACTTATTATTATTATCAACCGAGTCTATATAAATTGGCAGAAAGAGGGCAGATAAATTTAACACGGCATGTGCAAATATATTTAAAAATAAACAAATCCAACCCCCGTGACTTTATGTCTATCAAAAGCCAAGAAATGGTGTTCTGAAGCATTTTTCCTTCCAATCCATGAGTCTGAAGTACTGTGTTACTCCAAAGGCTAAAAATCACATGAGGTATCAACAAGGGGCAAGGGTGGCTGAAAATACCTGAGCCCATGCATGTTCCAGCACTTCTTTACATGTGATGCATTCACCCCTCCTTGATTTATGGTGAGTTTTAGTCACCAAATCTCTGATGGTCTGACACTGGGGACAGAAGAAAGAAAAAACACCCAGAGTGGCGAAGGCAAAGCAGGGCATAAAGGTTAGAGTGCTCCAGACTGGAACAGAACATGATAGAAATCAGTAAACTCATCAATAACTGGGAGAAGGTGAACAAGGACTTATTCTACCCAAAACTCGCTGGAGGGAAAGATGATCAAGGAACAATTAGAACAAATAAAAGAAATGGGTAATAAACTCCTAGAGCACATTACTCCAAGATGTAGTACATGAGGGAAATATAAATGAGTTCACTAAGCGTCTGACAAATTAATGTCAGAAATGTAAATGGGTACCCAGGGAGGTTGACATATGCCCACCTTCAAGGCAGGCATCAGGCCTTTGAACAACAAAGAGACCTTGGTCCACGATCTGCATGCACCCAGATTTTCTTAGTGTCTCTAGGGAAGGACAGTCAAAGGGTCAAGAATGAAGATAAGTGAGCTGCATTCAGGCACAGTGAGAAAACTGGTTTGGCTGGAGTGAAAGAGCTGGGTTAAGACATGAAGGAGATTTGTCTGGATAGGTAAGAGCAGATTTGATGATCATAGACACTGGGATCCAGTAGTAAGGGGTCAAACGTGTCCACAACTCATAGAATGTTGGAGCTCCTTTCCTTCAACTTTTGTTTGAAAGATGAAAAAGGGGAGCTCAAGGGGATAAATACACTTCTTCGATGTCCTGCAGGTGTCAACAGTGGACCCCACATGAGAATCCAAGGATTTTCTTCTATAACACGTGGTGGACTGGGACTAGGGACTTCTTTGGAGAAAGACCATTATCGAATCAATGAGCTTGAGAGGGTATCTTGTCTCCTCAGAGCCCACTACGAAATGACTTAATTTTCGTTAGTCCCATTGGCCTGGCAGTAGGAGTAGAGACTTGGCAAAAACCACAAAGATGTATTTCTTGGCACTATCCTCTTAGGTTGATGGGACTTATAGTTTTCCCCCAAATTCCTCCCCATAAGTCCTTACAAGTTCTCCTACATATCTCAATCAAGTCCTAATAGCTGCCCTTGCTTTGCCTCTCCTTCTTACTTTGGTTGTTTAGTTAATGTTCCCAAACTCTACCAACAGCTCATGCCCTCCTGGTACCCATGAATACCTCCAATCCTGAGTGTCCTGGTGTTTGTAGAGAGAGCATTGTTTTACAGGATGCGGAAACCATTTGGCTTGGTTTTCTTTTCATTATGCTTTTTTACTGTCTCCTAACAAAGGAGCTAAAGCAACTCTCAGTGTTTCTTTACTCTGTACTGCAGAGTTGGAACTGTGGCAGAGTGAGAGATCAATAATACACTTACCTGTACTTGAAATACTCCCTCTCCTCCAAAACTGGTTAGATGCCCTTGAATTTTGCCCAGTTGTATTTCCTGTGCCTAGTAGAGTATAATAGTCATTTTCCTGTGGCTGGGGTGAAATACCCAACATTCACAACTTAATGGAGGAGAGTTTTATTTTGTCTCATGGTATCAATGGGTTCAGTCCATGGTTGGCTGGCTCCGGGTCAGAAATGGCATGGCAGAAGGGCCTGGTGGAGGAAGGCTATTCAACCCATGTGGCTGTGAAGCAGAGGGAAAATGCAAAGGAGCCGGGTACAAGAATACACCCTTCTAGGTCACATCTGCTGTGAACAGCTCCTCCAACCAGGCTCCACTTCCTAATAGCATATTTAGCTATGAACTCATCAGTGAATTAATCCACTGACAGGTAAAACACCCTCCATCATCTACTCACCTTCCTAAAGCCCCACCTCCAAACACATGAAACTTTTGGAGGGAGTGCATTTGAGATCTAAACCATAACACATAGTGTTGGGTACCTGGTAAAGATTCAATAAATGCTTGTTGAATGAATTAATGGAAAATTTCCCTCTTGCAGTTGGATTCTCTCTTCAAACTTAGAAAATTACTCCCCCCCACCCACCCAGGAAGCTGAAACCAGTCCCCGTGTCTTTGCCCAAGCATTCCCCTTGCAGTCTCCAGATGGGCTTGTCTGAACCTTTGGGTAAACTTGGCTCTGGTCCTAGCTAAGACCTGTACATCTGGGACACATACAATGAGATAATGTACATAAATGCATCCAGCAAGAGCCTGCAATATCGCAGATAAATCACCACTATCATTGCTTTTCTTTCTTTCTGTAACTAGTATAACTGACTCAGAAGGAGGGGAAACATCAAAGGCTTTACACAAAGAAATTTATTCAAAATGAAGCAATTTGGAGACCATAGTGCATCCACATCTGGCATACTGAAGGTAGTTAGAGTCATTGAGAAAGAAGAAGACTACAAGAATATTATTACGATTATACCCTATACCTTATCTATAGTAAAAAGCTATCGGACTTCTCTGTAGAGGAGAAAGAAAAAGTATGGACCAGTTGATTTTGTTTATGTGATTCAAAATGGAAAGAGTAAAGCATGAGTCTGGATGGAGGCTGAGACTGTCCATGGGACAAGAGCCACAAGTCCACATGAGACAGGGGATCCATGTCTGCGGAGGGTGCAGATCACTGACAATGGTTGGACACACATAGGTTATTGGGATAACGATGAAAATGTCCATCTGTGGAAGTTCTCAGGCAAAGGGAAAGTTCTCAGTCTTGCTCAATCTAAGTAGAAACCTGGTTAAAAATCAATGGAAGAGGCACATTGGCAGATTTGATTTTGGAAATGAACAATAGCATTGCTTTAGAGAAGGCAAATTGGGCTGATAAATAAAATATTTTAGAATTTAACCACTGGATTCTTTATTTCACTTTTTTTTTCTTTCTAGTCTCCTTTGGGCCTTTAGGCAAGGAGAGAGAAAGCCTCCTGGATTTTCTAAAAGATGAGAGGGCACATCTAGTGCTTATGAGTATGGCGAAGTTTCCTGAGGGAGAGAGGTAGAGTCCTAGAAGGGCTATGTCAGATGGATGAGGGGTCACACAGCAGAGAACTGAGGTGGAAACCATCCCCACAGAAAATATGATTAGGATATGACTACAATTCAGGGGCCCCCAGCATCAAGACCACATGTCCCCCCAGCCAAGCCCAGCCATGAGGCCCACAGAAGCTGCAGACAGATGCCACTATTCATCTCAAACACCCACTGCTGTTGGGCAAGGTTTTGTGGCGTTCTGCCTTCCTCCAGGAGCTCAGGAAAGGGGAAATCATCCCGAACTGATACATTTTAGATCAAAAATGGTTCAGAAATAAAGAACCCTATTGAGTATACTTGAAAGTGAGCAGAATATATTTCTTGCATCTAGCACAATAAAAACCTGGGGTTGAAAATTAACTTGAGTTACAAGAAAATGAAGTTACACATTTGCACACCTGAGACTGTGGGTGTGAAATCTGTAGTTGTGATTCAGATTTTTATTATTGTTGTTGCTATAGTAACACCTCCATTAACCAGAGAGCAGCCTCCTTCCTTGAACTGTAGACCTCTGGAAAAAGCCCCAAAACAGAGGTGGACGCTGCTTCTCATGACAAGGAGAACCTGTCCATAGAGTAACACTGAAAAGTCTGCAGAGCTCGCTTGGGGATTTGACCCCTCATATTTTCTTCTCTCTTCCATGATGGCTGTACTGTGTGACCTTGGGTGAGTCATTTAACCTCTCTGAGGTCAAAACAATGGCAGGAGAATTGTGAGCCTGTCTGGAACCTGTACTACGTTGCACATGTGCAACTAATAATTTCCCTATGGGATGCTTATCACCTTGTTGTATTCCTCTCTTGGACCAATGTGGCACATGTTCAGTATCACTGTGTATGTGCTGAACTGAACTGAATAGGTTGGGTACAGCTAATAAAGTCAAAGAACTCTCTAGAAAAGTGACTATAAGAAGAGAAAAAGGAAAGAAAAGAGAAAATAACAGGGGAAGAATCTGAGCAAAGGCAAACGAACAAAGCAGGAATGAAGGAAAAGTTAGACAAGAGCAATCAAGAGTCAGACCCACCAGCAGCATAATCTTGGACAAGTTAACTTATGACTCTGGGCCCCAACTGTCAAATGAGAATAGGGATCCCTACAGCACTGGATTCTCATGATTATTAAACATCTTAGCATGGGCACCTGTGCATACTAAGAATGGTGTTAGTTATTTCTGTTATTAGGCACATACACAGGGCATATGAAAAATACATACTCATTAGTAATTAAAGAAATGCAATGGCCAAGGGGCAATGGCACACACCTATAATCCCAGCTACTGGGGAAGCTGAAAGTTCAAAGCCACGCTGGACAACTTAGTAAGACCCTGAGCCAAAAATAAAAAATAAAAAAGGATGGACATGTAGCTTAGTGTACTCTGAGTTCAATCTTTACTACAGCAAGGGGAAAAGAAGAAGAAAAAAAAACTGAAAATGAAACACCATTGTTATCTATTGGCAAAGATCTTCTAAAAATTTTTGTAATTCTTGAACCCTTCACATCCTATGGGATACAAAAGAAATTTCAGGTGTGACAATTGGGGAAGAGAGGAGCATTATAGGATGATGTGTTTAGAAAGGGTTGTGCTGAGAGTCACATACACCCTCTAACAAGGGTGAGGCACTGGCGCCTGTGCCTCAGCATAAGCCTGGAGGGGGGAATTGAACAGGACCGCTTAGTAACAGACCACTACATACATGATGTCTGCAGCTGGAGGAGGGAAACACAAAGGACCAGGCTGTCTTCCACCCCAGGAAACCACTGGGCAAGAGAGGAGGTCGTTGGGCTGCTCAGGAGGCTGTAAACAGGAGCAGCCATATCACTGGCCAAGAAACACAGCAGAGGAGACTCTGACAATGCAGAAAACCTAGGGAATTGCTTCAGCACTTAGAATGGGTGAAGTTGGTTGGTTTGTTTTTTTGAAGACCCCAAACATACAGGCAACAAAAGCAAGACAGACAAATGGGATTACACCCAACTGACAAGCTTCTGCATGGGAAAAGAAGCACCCTTTCAGAATGAAGAGAAAATGTAGGGAATGGGCGAAAATATTTGCAAACTATTCATCCAACAAGGGACTGATACCTAGAGTACATAAGGAACTTAACTCAACAGCAAACAAGCATGTAATTTGATTAAACAATGGGCAAATGATCTGAATAGATATTTCTCAAAAGAATATCTACAAACAGCAAATATGTGCGGAAACGTTCAGCATCACTAATCACGAGGGAAATGCAAATTAATATATGACGATATATCGCTCTACCCAAGGTAGGATGATGATGATCAAAAAGACAAAAATAAAAAATAAAAGAAATGCTGGCAAGGATGAGGAAAAATAACTGTCACACTCTGTTTGTGGAAATGTAAGGTAGTAGATCCTCTATAGAAAATGGCATGGAGGTCCCTCAAGAACTGAAAATGGAACAGCCATAGGCTCCAACAATCCTACCACTGGACACATATGCAAAGGAGATTTTCACTCCCGTGTTTACTGCAGTCCTGACCACAGCAGCTAAGATATGGAGTCAATGTAAGTGACCATCAACCAGTGAATGGTTAAGGAAAATATGGTCCACATACACAATGGAATACTATTTGGTCATTAAAAGGTATCAAATTTTGCCATTTTCAGCAACATGGGTGAGCCTGGAGGACAATATGTTAGGTGAAAAATATATAGGCACAGAAAGCAAATATTGGATAATCTCACTCATATGCAGCACAACAAAAGTTGATCTTATAGATGTAAAACAGAGTAGCCTGAAAAAGGTGTTGAGAGGATAGAAAAAAGTTGCATATTGGATACCAAACTACAGATCATGAAGTTCTAGTGTTCCATGCCACAGCAGAATGACTATCATTAGCAACAACTTGCTGTGTATTTAAAAATAACTAGAAGAGAGGACTTCGAGTGATCCCGACAAGAATGATAAGTGTTTGAGGTAATGAATATGTTGAATATCTGACTTGATCCTTATGCACTGTATACATGTATGAAAATATCACACTGTGCCCCTTAAACTTGGACAATTATTATAAATTAAACATAAACAGTTTAAAAAATACATGAAGTGGCTCTGGAGAGAGCCAACTTTAAATAGGTACTCTGCTGTGAGAGCAGAGGTCATTTCCTAATGGTACCAGTTAAACAAAAACTCTCTTCTCCTCCATCCCATCCCTTCCTCCCTTGCTGTGACCATGGAAGAACGCGAGCAGCAGGCACTGAGAAGAGAAAGCTGAGGGCTCTCTCTGCCAAAGGCAGACAGCTTGCCTCTAACTGTTCCCAGTTGGGGGACTAAGGAGGAGTCTCATTGTCAAGTGACAAGCAAAGCGCTGGTAGAATTAATACTCTATTACTGAATTTAAGATTGTGTTTGCATCTTCAAGTGATCATAGGTTGTTTTATTGCTTAGGAGTGAATAGGGTTTATATTCGGGGGCAGGGAGAAATCTACTCCTTAGCAGGTTTGAAGAGACATGGAAAGCAGAAAAATGTTTCATTATTGCCATCTGGAAGTCTGTTCTAAGTGCTGAGTGTGTATGGCTCAGCTGTTGCTTTGGAGGGTGACATTGCCTGCCTGGCATGTAGCCCCCCACCCCCACTGTGTGGTGGCAGGACCTCAGTTTCCTAATGGAAAGCAACTCCTCCACCATCACTGTGGGGTTAGCAGGATGTGTCCCTAACCACAGCTAATTGGACTTTCTGTCCACACTCTTGAATCTGAGGGCAGGAGTGGCATGAGGGAGTTAGTCCTTCCCAGCAATCGTGATTAGTTCCTGAACCTGGACTCCACCTTGAGTCTATGAGCTACCCCGTGGCCTCCAAATAAATTCCCTTTCTGTATAAATTAGCCATGGTTGACTTCTGCCACCTACAATGGAAAGATCCTATGTGTCAAACTGGAGGGAAAACATAAGTGGCAGAATAGAGCTAGCAATATGACAAGTGTCATCCCAGGATAGAGATTCCCACGATCCTCTAATGGAAATGACACACAGCACATCTCAGCTTCTGTGGAATGTGGACAGTTATAAAAGTGGCGGGAGGATGGATGGGTGGATGGATGGATAGATGACAGCCAGACACATAGGTTAATATGAATAAGCTTTTATTTCCTATACCATGCAGTCATCTTCTCTCCAGCCCAGTACTAATTATAAAGGCAAATGGACTTGAGCAAGCAAGTGTGGCTGATGAGGTCATGTATTTTCTGAAGGGCTGCTGTGGCATTTCACAGTAAGGCACACAATTAGAAGGATAAACCAAGTTAATGCAAACCAATCACTTTGTCATGAAGCTACAGACCAAGTTTTTGGCTTTTCCAAGGAACTCCTCTCTGAATACGTCTCTCTTGAGCAGTTTTATAGTGTTTCCGAAACTAGTTTGCCTAATGGTATCTATCTCAGTAGGTGTCAGTGAATCAAATGTCCTGGGGTTTAGGTAGAATAAAATAGATTAAAATCAAGAATGTGTATTGAGCCCTGTAGCAGATATTATTGGGGCCCTGACCAATAGCCATTCTCTTCCTGCTTCCTTGCTGACAGAACATGTGTAATATTCAGATGTCAGACAGTTATATATTTCAGGAATGAATCACCCCAGCTCTAGTCCAACACAATCTTAGTCATTCAAAATAATTTTATTAATTTTTCTGGGGGTTGACTTTGAAAGGGACATGCAACTGAATTTTGTCTGGTAGGGTATCAGTAGTTATTCAGTAGAAAAATTGCTCCAAGAGAAGTTTATTTGTCTTAAATAAAACACAAGGAAGATATTGTTCTTTTTCTGCCTCTGGGTGTAGATGTGTGAGGATGTGACCCCTGGAGATAATGCAGCTATCTCGTGATTATGAGTAATGCCAGATAACATACTGAGAAAAAACAGATGGACAGAACTTGGCTCTGATGCTACTGTTAAGTCAGTAAGTTGACTGGTCCTAAAACTACCTTACCTCAGTCCTTCTTGCTAAATGAATTAGTGATAAATCTTTTATCACTTCAGTCATTTTGAGGTATGCCCTACTCAAATGAAAGCCTTCTCCCTGCAGGAGTATACAATGTGTTTTAGGATTTTCACTAAATAAATCTTTGAAATCTGTTGGACCAGTTGCTCCCAGATGAAGATATTTTCCTAACTGGTACTCACATCCTTTGGAATCTTCCAGGAATGAATATTTGCAAACCACAGAACTCCCCAGATAAGTGAAATTACCTTATTCCCAGATAATTATAAAATGTTCCCTTCACTTATGGTCTGACAAGATCCCCTCCACCTCCCTGCTCCACCCTGCTGCCTTCCTGCTCCTTGTTACTTCCCTCATCTGACCTGCGGACCAGAGGGATATTCAGAATGTGAAGCATTATTACAAAACAAATGTCATAAGCAAGCTGCTCCATCATGTAGACACCATAGAGAATTTTTTCAGTCTCATGACAATATTAAAGATAGGGCTTTCATATTGCTTATACCTCAGAGGTTGTTGAAAGTCAAACATTAAAAAGAGCTGGAGGAAATTGTGACCAGTAGCTTCTTTGGACGAAGAAGAGGATGTCTACGATGCAGTGAAACGGAGCCAAAATATTCCTGCACGCTTTCATAGTCACGGCAAAGACTAATCTTCTGTTGCACCCCAACACTAAACTGTGGGCACAGTGGGCGCCAGTCTAGGGGAGATGTAGAAATAACTGGTGTGGCTTCCACTGTTGCTGAAGAGTTAAGACACCAAAGGCCACAGTGGAGAAGAAAAGGCTTTTCTGGAGGACTAAGCAGTAAATGGGGGAGAAGGTAGCTCTGCTCTCAGACTCACTGATTAATTTTGCAAAAAGGCAACCTGCAGTCCACTGCCCCCAGGAGCAGGTAGGCCATAACCTTTACCCAGCCATATGAGAGAAAAACAAATAACCAAAAAGCACACTGACTCTGGGGCTTTTCCAAAAGAGCGATTTGCAGGGCGTTTCCTGGGGTCAGCGATCACTCAGCCCTGGGCCAGACTGTCTGCTGCAATTACCACAGTACAAAGAAATGGCCAGGCTAGGGAGGCAGCCAGGCAGGGAGGGCCACCCAGCCCCTTCACTCCTGCTGCCAGTCATCTCTACCTGTCACCGACTGTGTGGCTTTGGCTAAGTTCCTGGTCCCATTCAGTGGAAACTCGTATTCCCAATGGTAAAGGCCTGCAGCCTGCAAGGTTGCTGTAACCATGGAAGAGGATAACAGGAACACAGTGGATTTGTACGGTTTTGTGGGTCCACCTCAGGAACCCTTCCAGGCCACCTGCACAGTCTCCAGGGCTGTCATCGTATTGGTACCAAGACTTCCGGCTCTTTCTCCAGAGCTGACTGATGCTGAGGTACACACTAACCAACCTGGGGCAGCTGGAGTTCTGTCTGGGGAAGTTGAGGAACTGAAACAACAGAAAAAAGGGGCTCCTGAGACTGAGGACCCAGGAACGGCAAAGATAGCTTTGCTCTGCACACCAGAAGATCATCAGCAATGAAAGAAAATAAAAAAAGAAAGAACCTCAGAGCGGAAAGGAGCAGCTTGGTAGAGCTTCCTGGGCCTCCAACCCGGTCCCTCTGAATCCACAGTGCTACCATGCTGGTGGGGGCTCCATCACGCTCTCCATTCTTGTCTACCTTAGCAAGAGTCATTTTCTGATAAAAACAAATGGAGTCCTTCACAATGCAATGTATTCAAGGTTGGGGGGAGCTGAGTGGGGTGGCACACGCCTGAAATCGCAGCTATTTGGGAGGCTGAGGCAGGAGGATCACAGTTCAAGGCCAGTCTGGGCAGCTTAATGAGATCCTGTCTCAAGTAAAACCAGGACGTGGATATGACTCAGTGATAGAGCACATGGCTAGCATATGTAAGGCCCTCAGTGCCATCCCTAGCACTGAAAAAAAAAAAAGTCAGGAGATTCTCATCACTCAGTCACTCATTCAGCAGCTATGAAGGTCTTGAGTGCCTTTCTCTGTGCAGGTGCTAGGGACTGGGATACGTAGGCCCTGTCCTCACGGAACTACAGTGGAGAATAACAGCATTTCACAAATAGTCACTCACATAAATATACGATGATGGAACACTCAGTTCCTTTCCTATAAAGACTGAATTATGTCCCACACAGACACTTACAGATACAGAGATATGTTTTAATGGGTTTAAAGGTCAGGTCCCGGCATGCCAACAGTTACATTTCAGTTGTGTGGAAAAGGCATTGATCCCTCAGCTCCCGGCTCCTGCCAGATGATTGAGGTGGCACTCTGTATCCACGGGCTCGTGTTCCCCGTCATCACCTTTATTGCTCTCTTTAAATCCTGGGGTTTCAATTTTCCTTCCCCTCAGAATGGTTCTGCTTTTAACCATCCCAGCCCTTTCCCCATGTTATTCTCTGGCCCTGGGCTGGTGTGCCTCCATCACAGAGGAGAGAAGTGAGATGTACAGACCCCAAGAAGCTGTGCTGTCACTGATTTATGACTCCCCCTCCTCTGTCTGTTGAGAAAGATCACTTTATCAAGATGAGAAGTCCAGACTAGGGGTGGAACAGGGTTTCCTGTTTGGCTGTAAGCAGTCACCCGTGTATTTCAGATGCGCTTCTGTTTACAGGACTGCATGCAAGTGATGCAGACAGAAATTACCAAATGTTGAACAGAGGTGTGTGCTTTGCCTTACATTTATTCAGTTATGCTTTTCAGGATTTGCAGGTGAGATGCAGCAATTCTGGATACAGAAATGTGGAGCAGGAGGCAGCCTGCCTGCAAACACGTTAGGGGAGCTGATTTTCTGCCTCTGTGCTTCCTGTTCAATGAAACTGAATGCACTTAGGGTCCATTAATATCACCTTCATCATCTTCAGTATCACAGTCATCGCGTTTCAGAACCAGAAGGATCTTGAGCTTCCTTGAGTGGAATCCACTGTGCTGCAGACAGGCAGAGGGAGGCGCAGAGAGAAGGAATGACTGGCTCCAGGTCACACTATGAAGTGAGGCAGGGGCTAAAAGCCCGACCCGACCCCTGGTTCAGTATTGTCGCAGCTTTGCTTGTTTGGTGTTGCTGGGGATTGAACCAGGGTCTCCCACATGATAGCTCTACCACTGAGTTACAACCTCAGCCCTTACGCAGCAGCCTGAGGTGATGAGAATGGCACAATGACTTTAGTATTTTATGCAGCGATCTTGCGGCACAATGACCTTGGTGCTGCATGCAGTGATCTTCGCTTTAGGGTGTCCCTGATCTCAGCCAGAGATATGAAAAACATACAAGAAAAGACAGTTTAAAAAGTATCTATTTTCATCTAGGTAGTACTATAATAATATAAAATCCTGAAAAGTAGGAGAAAGGAAACACACACCTTTGTGTGTGTTTCTCCCAACACAATCTGTTAGCGTTTTGTTCCGTTACTTTTAGTTTCCTCTGCATGTAGTCGTGATTAGAGTACATTCATACAATCTTACATCCTGTGTTTTCATTTAACTTTATAGAACAAGCATTTTCCATGTTATTATTTTGTCTTCATAGTTAAAATTTTAATGATTACTTAATATTCTGCCAAATAGATGTATCACAGTTTACTTACCCATTCCTGTATCATTGAACATTTAACTTTTCCCACTTTTCCATTAGCATAAATAATGCTGCAATGAATATCTTAATAAAAGATGCTCATATAGCTATTCCCCTATATTTATGTTATTTCTTTAGGATAGTTTCCAAATGTGGAATAACTAAGCCAATGATTCTGAACAGTTTTATGGCTTCTGATACATATTGCCAAATGGCCTGCTAAAAGCTTCTTAACAATTTACATAAACAATTTCAGATAAGAGTCAAAAAGGTGACCAAATACAAACTTAGCAAGGAATAAGAACCACTCTATGTAGACATCTTGTATGCATGATTGTTAAATGTATTCTGGTTTGTATGCTCTGGAATAATTTTTCTCTGTCTCTGTCTCTCTGTCTGTCTCTGTCTCTGACTCTGCCTCTGTCTCCCTGTCTGTCTGTCTGTCTGTCTGTGTGTTTCTCTCATTGTAGAAGGATGAAAATAAAGGCCCTCAGGCTGGCGAGGATATTTTCACTTCTAGGTTTTGGGCTATAGTTTCTTGTGGTTGCAAAATACAACCACCTGGACTACTTCAGACTGCGGGGGCACTGACCCCCAGAGATTCTGGTATAAATAGATTGGCCTGGAGTGTGGTCTGGCGCTGAGACTGAGAAGTTCCCCAGGCAGTTCTTTCAAAGGCCAGGTTGAGCGTTCCTGCACAGGCCTAGAGAAAAGGAGGCTGAGGTCAACTGAGGCAAAGACTCTGAATGACGTTTCCTTCTCTGTTTCCTGCCTGGGGAGACCTCAAACCATGGGTGCCGGCAAGTCTCCCTGCGGCTCCCATCCTGAGACCGGAAACGCCTGCTACATCCGGCTCCCACGGCCCCTGGATGCCTAAAAGGATAAAATGAGGAAGTGCACAATGACAGGACAGCTGTGGTACCTCTAAACTGCCAGTCTGAGAAGCCTCCAAGGAATGAGAATTCCAAATGTCCAACTTGACGGGGATTGGCAAACATATCATGGTACATTCCTGGTCTAGAATGTCACACAGCCTCTAAAAGAATTTATTTGCGCTGAAATGAAAATGTCTTCAACATTCTGGATGAAAAAATTCAGGTGCACAGAATGTTCTGATTTGGGTGAGAAGAGCCCCCCAGTACATGCATATTCACCTGTCTGTGCTCAGATGTCTGAAAAGATGGGTAAGAAGTGAGCAATAGTGGTGGGTCTGGGGATGTCAGAGTGTAGAGAAGGAAGGGGCTTGAACTGTTCACTGTGGGCCTTTCTCTACTACTTGTATTATGCATATCCAACATATATTACTGATTAATTGATTTTTGATTGTTGACTGATTGATTGCAGTGCTTGGATGGAACCTGGGGTCTTGCACTTGCTAAGCAGGTGGTCTGCCCCATTGAGCTACATACTCCCCCTGTAATTTTATTTTTAAAAGAATAGTACAGATGGCCCTGACTGACACTGTTTGACTTAGAATTTTTCGACTTTATGGTGATATAAAAGCAATATACATTCAGGAGAAACCATACTTCAAAGTTTGAATTTTGATCTTTTCCTAGGCTAGCAGTGTGTAGTGCCACAGTCCTTGGCCGTGCTGGGCAGTGGAGCTCCCACACGAATGTGAGGGGGAAATACTGGCACTATGGTGTGTTGTGCTGCTAAGCTATGACGTTTGGGAGGTGGTAGGCTAGGTGTATTTGCTGCATTTTTGACCTAGAATATTTTGAACTTTTGATGAATTTATCAGAAAATCAAGGAGTATTTATATAAGGCTTTGCAACAACAGGGGCCAGGGAAGAAAGACAATAGCAAGAATAATAATTGCATACATTCCTCAAGGCCCATTATAGTTTTAAAAGCACCAACACTATCTATTTTGAGATGAGTTAGGTCAATGTTACTCCCATTTATAAACAAAGAAACTGAAGCTCCAAGAAGCAGAGAAATAGTAAGAGAATCAGGACTGAAAAGAGGTGGATGGTGTCCAGGGCTTCTGACTTGCAACTCTGACCACAACATCCTTTTTAAGATTCCATACTTAAATCCCAGAGGAGCATGGTTCCGATGTTCCAGAAAATTCTGAGTTCCATTTACCATAGCTTTTCCTGCCTCCATCCCAACACACTGGTACCTGGGGAGACACTGGAGGCAGGGACTGGGAGATAGATGAAGAGCTGGGAGCTCACAGTGCAGGAGGCCTAAACCATGCGCTACTGGCAGTGAGCAGGACCTTCACCTGGGGGCCTTATAAACCGCTTTGCCTCTAAGGATGTGGGTTGGACAGAGGGGAAAGGCAGTCTGGGGTGAACTGGCTGAAGTGTAGGGAGTGGGAGGGAGAAATACAACCATTTGAAAATGCAAGGTGCAGCACGCAGGAAGCTGGAATTGGTGTCTGTCCAGCTCCAATCAGAGACCTTGGGCAGTAAAGAGTTAATCACCAATTCCTGCTAAGTCTGGGCCTGAATTCCCTCAGGCTTGGGCCAGAGCGCTTCAGAGCAAAGCCAAGGAAGAGACAGTAAATAGCTCACACTCCTTCAGAGTCCCATAAAACCCACACCACTAGACTCTTTAAAGGTCAATCTGAGTACCTGGCTTTCATGCTGCACCTCTCCACTGCTCCCCGCTAAATCTGGAGAGCTTGCTAGGCAGGGAATGAGGGGTGCCTGTCTTCCTTACCTCCGTTCCTCCTGTAGCACCTTGCCTCCTGGTGAAATAGAAACGCCTCCACGAATGCATACAGAATAAGTGGAATGGACACCGTCAAAGACAGTGATGGCCAGTATGTACTCTCTATGATTCACTAATTAATTTTATCAGCATTGTAAATTATATATTTTATACCTATATAAGTTATATAAATTCTACAGATGATTATTTTATAATGCATTTATTTATTCACCATTGATTTTTGATTAAGCTTGTGAAATAGGAGCTAACCCTTACTGCTATTTTGTGGGCAGAGACACTAAGACTCTCAGAGGTAAAGGAACTTGCCTCAGGCCTAACTGTGAGTAAGGAGACTCCAGGTGGACAGGGCAGAGTGACTCAGAGACTTCTGCTGTGCTGTGCGCACACCGCTTTCTGAGGGCAGTGTGTTTGTCCAGGGCAAAGAACTGGGTGGAAATTTCCAGAAGAAGGATGGGTAAAGAGATGGACCCAGAGGTAGGTTTGATAGGTGTTATGGTTTGTATCTAGGTGGCCCCTCAAGCCTCATGTAGTCATGGAAGCGGCTAAATCTAGCATTTGTGATTGACCCTTTGTCTAGTGCTGGGATTGGTGGTGTGAGTGTTGCACCCACCCAGGGGTGGAGCCAACATACAATGTAAGGTCGAGAAGGAGGCGAGTTTTCCCTCTTTTGCACGGTTCGCTGTTGCCGCTTGCAACTGCCATGAATGGCTGCCCCTCAGCCATGCCACCCTGCCTTGGAACCAGCTGAGTATGGACTGAAACTCCCCAAACTGTAAGAAATAAATCTCTCCTTCCTTCATGTTGGGCATCAGGCATTTTGTCTCAGCAAGGAGAGAAAAGTAACCAAGACAATAGGGAAGAATTGGGGCTTGTTATGCTAAGAATGGACCTGTGAAGTGTGCTTATCTGAGGAAGAATTTGTGGAGCCACGTCTATGATTTGCATATTTTCTGGTATATAGGTTATCTTTCAATAACAGTTAAACTAAAAGAACAAGGTAGCAAATGGTCCCCTAGGCTCCCAGTGCTGTCTTATGTAGAAGGATGACTGGTTAATTCTTTTGCTTCTCCATGGATTGATTGGGAAAAGGCAAGGGTTTGTTCTCCTGGACTCTCTCTCTGCTGCACAGCATCCTCCACGCTGCCATGGAGCTGTCACCCTCAAATAAAGCCAGTCGGGTCCTCTTCTGCCTGTAGCTCCTTAGAAGCTCCTTGGCAAGGCCTTGTTCTGTGCCTAACCACCTTTCCAACCTAATGCTTCATGAGAGGTGGTATAAATAGCAGCTGCACATGGAAATCATGGGCCCAACCATCTCCTGGTCATTCGACTTTGGGTAAGTCCCTAAACCTCACCTGTGAAACCTGAGTGGTGATTATGTCCTAAGGTCTGGTGGAGAAGAGAGCAGAGATGATGGGCTCCCGGATGGCACTCAGTGAGTGCTTACTGTCACTTCTCACGCTTCACCGACTGCGAAGACTGCTGGGATTATCCCTCTCATTCTGCCCCTCATATTCCTATAGCTGTAACCCGCTCCCCATCCCCAAATTCTCTTCTCTCTAAGGTGAACTCAACTTTCACTCCTCTAGAATGAATCTTTTATTTTTAAATTTTCCAATACTGGGGATTGAGCTAGGGTCTTGCACTGAGCTACACCCTGATTCCTTTTATTTTTTATCTTTTTATGTTAAGACAGGGTCTTGCTAAGTTACTAAATTGCCCAGTATGACTGATGGACTTATAAAAAAAGGACATCTAGGCACAGAGACAGACAGGTACAGAGGGGGATGACTTGAAGATGCCAGAAAGATACCATCCACAAGCTAGGAGAGGGCAGGGGGCAGATTCTCCTTCAAAGGAAGCAACCCTGATCACACCTTGGGGCTCCTGAACTATCATGAGACTGTTCATTTTGTCCTAGGCCACTTAGTTTGTGATACTTAGTTACAGCAGTCCTAGAAAAGCAATCAATTCTTTACAGAACTTCTCCCTCTCAAGCTTGTGATTTAAAAACTGTTTTAGTCTTTCTCCTCTCTTCTTTTGTCCTCTGACATTGTCATCATTGTGGCCATCATGGTTCTCATTATCACTAATACTTTGTGTCAGACACTATTTTTTTTTTAACTTTTTGGTACTGAGGATTGAACCCAAGTCCTTCACATTGAGCTATATCCCCAATCCTTTTTTATTTTTTTTAATTTTGAGATAGAGTTGCTAAATTGGGCAGGGTAGGCTCAGACTTGTAATCCTCCTGCCTCAGCCTCCCAGAGTGCTGGGATTATGGGTGTGTGCTGTTATGCCCAGTTTAGGCACTATTTTAAACACTCTAAATTTAAGCTTTTAGAATAATCTATGAAATGGGTCCTACAGTTGTCCCTACATTAAATATGAGGAAATAGAGACAGAGAGGTTTAAGTGCCAAGAATTTCACAGCTAATAAATAAGAGCCCCAGATTTAAACTTGGGCAGCTGCCTTCAGACCATATGCTCTATTCTCCACCCTTGTGTAGTAACTGTCCCACCTGGCCACGTGGCTGGAGACATGACCAAGCATGATCAATTGGTATCCTCGCTAGAGATTTTTTAAAAATAGGAATTTGGGAAAGAAGAACCAAACTTCTTGGTTGACCAGATTTACCAGGTGCCATCAATGGTCACGACCTTTAAAATGTAGAAGAAACAGGTTTATTTCAAGAATGGATGCTTGGTCTGAGATGAGAAATAGAGAGATGACTGATACCCAGTCCTTGCTACTCTCTGACCAGAGGCCTCGACTCACCTCTGCCATTCACAAAGCTGTTTACAAGAACCAATAAGTCACACTTTTGTCCAAGCTAGTTATGCTGGCTTCCCATCACTTGCAAACAGAAGATTCCAAACCAGCACATTTGTAAATTAGAAACTGGGTGTAGCAGACTCCATATCCATTGAAGGGTTGCCCCTTGAGTGGCCAGGATAAAAACAAATCTCAGTTCCTAGGATGCAGCGACTAGGTACCACAGAAAGCTGAGCTCAGCAGGGGAAGCAGCAGGGGACAAGGCAGGGGCCACTACAAGCAAAGCAGAGAGGAGCTGGAAAGAGAACACCACTCATGCCTGAGCCTTCCCACTCCTGAGACGCAGCCTTCCCTTGAGTTCTAGGAGACCTCCTGCATCTGTGCAACCCACTCTGCCTCTGCAGTTTAAATGGCGAAAGTTAGTTTCAATAGGTTGCATGCAAAGAATTATAAATAATACACACGCGGTAGGAACTCATTCACTGTTGAATATAATGGTAGGTTCTTAAGTGAGGCAGTAAATAGTATGGAGGCTACTCCTTAGGAATATTGCTCTGAAGTCAGCATGTGGGGGAGATTAGTTGGAGGAGCAGACTTGGAGGAAAGTGATAACAAAGAGGCACCCACAGATCAGTATGAGAGGAGACAGCGTCTGAGTGACCAGAAAGGGAAGCGGGGACACTGAGGGAGAGGACTGGTAACACTCAGCCATTGAGGACAATGGGACTGAAGTAAAAGATATCAAAGATGGCTGGGAATCTGCACATGGTTTTCTGGAAGGAAGGATGCGAACATTAAAGTAGGTGGGAAGTCAGGAGGGAAGCCGAGCAGGATCTCCCACACTGAAGCTGAGCCAAGGCAGCTGGGCTAATCAGGGTAGCAGCAGATAGAAATGTGGCCCAGCACACAGGCTGGGGTAGCAGACACGGAGCCACCCAAGCAGAGAGCCAGACCCAGGAAAGAGGCCAAGGCATCCCTGGGAGAGCATAAGGAAGAAAGAGTAGCTTAGTTTAGGAAGTGAGACCACAAATCACCTGAAATCCAGAGAAAGAGCATTGTGAGGGGCTGCTGAGGAAATTGAGGAAGGAGAAGGGAATCATGCAGAATGGTACTCAACACTGCAGCTGGGCCAAGAAAGGCCAGCTCTCAGGGGACTGAGACAAGCTGATTCAGGTCACTGAGGAGGACACCAGGAGAGACTGCCGAGGAAGCAGTGGAGTTTGTGCTGAGGGAGGAAGACAGATGCACGGCCTTAGGGTGAGGGGGCTGTGGGTGACTTAATGCCAGCAGTATGAGCTGTTTTTCCCTTCCCAGGGAGGAAGCACAGAGTAGAAGATCTGAGCGCCTATCTGATGGGAAAGATGAAGCCTCTAGAGCATAACCTGGCTATGCTGGTGAGCTCATGAGAAACTC
>RJWT010007827.1:0-27115 GCA_004365215.1 Cuniculus paca | reverse complement strand
ATAAGGTGTGTTATGAATTTGGCTGGCTGACATTTCCTTAACTGCTCTGAACCGGTCATTTCAGTCTGCATTCATGGATTTTATTCATCTGCTTCTCCCTTTTGCCTCATTTTACAAAGCCTTCTTGTACATAAAGTTGTGGAAGTCTTTGTATGCATTTTAAGTATTAAAAATTTTGTAGATCAGTTGCTGTTGAGCATTTAATCAACTACAAATTTAGTTTAGGCCTTCTAACTATCTCCGTGATTTATCAGTATGACAGATTCTCTTAAATATTTAAAATGCCCTAACAACAAAACATAAATTATCATGATTATTAAGCAAATTGCTTCCAATCTATTTCAGCATCCCCAAGTGTGATTGATTCCCATGTGAGGTGTACCCTAGCCCCTGGACAGGAGCAAGGCTACCTCCTGGCCCCCAAGCGAGGACTGTGTCCTTACTAGGTCTGCCTGAGCCCACAACTCTTCAAGTCAGGATGGTCTCTTGTCTATTCCTGTGTCTACAGATTTTTAAATATCCCTTTTGAATGAGCTTTTCAAGTTTGCAATCCATTTAAATTGCACTTTGAAATTCAAATGGATTAGTGTCAAAAAAGAAAATAGATGAAAAAGATTCTCAGACTAAAAACAGAAAAAGTGTTCTGAAGTAAGTCCTGTGTTTCTTCTGTGCCACAGAGAGGAGGAGGAGGAGCCTGGAGCTGATCCCACTCACCGCCCGCATGGTGATGGCCCACCTGGTCAACCACCTGGGCCACTACCCGCTGGCCGGCGGCCCAGCCATGTTGCACAGCCTGGTCAGTGAGAACCACGACAATGCCCATGCCGAGGGCGCCGAGCTGTCCCCCGAAGTGTTCCGGAGCCCAAACCTGCAGCTCTTCGTGTTTAACGACAGCACCCTCATCTCCTGCCTACAGATGCCTTCCGAGGGGACTGGTGGGGGGGGCACTGTCTCGGACGTGCGGGTCATTGTGCGAGACGTCTCAGGGAAGTACTCCTGGGACGGGAAGGTGCTTTACGGACCCCCAGAGGGCTGCCCAGCCCCCAGGGGGCACAGCCCCAGCTTTCACATTCCTGGCTGCGCGCCTCCGAAAGACCTTCCTCAGACTGAGGAGGGGGTCGATGCGCTGGATGAGTTGCTTGAGAACATTGGCCACACGAGCCCCGAGTGCCTCTTGCCATCCCAGCTGAAGCTCAGTGAACCTTCCCCACCCCCATGTGGGATGAACAGTGAGCAAGAGAAGGAAATCATCGAGTCGATCCTGCGCCAGAGTGCACAGGAAGACGAGCACGTCCAGAGGTGTAGCTCGGCCTCTGCCCTGACGGTCCCCAGCCAAGGACAGCCCTGCCCAGCGGAGCCCCGAGGGCCCTTCTATTTCTGCAGGCTGCTGCTCGATGACTTGGGAATGAACTCTTGGGACAGAAGGTAACAGTGCATACTGGTCTTCCGGTTACTGCATCCTCGTTTTTGCCTGATCAAGACTAGAAATGGAGATTTTTCTCTGTTTAATTTCACCATTTACAAATTATTTCCATCTGTTGAAGCAAAACTAGAAGTGAAGCTAATTGTGCTGTCCTAGTGCAGAATGAATTGTAATACCTGTTGGATACTTCATAGAGTAGCAAGCGTTTTCTGTGTGTGCGTTTTACCTACTTCTCTGTCCGTTATTATTTTGATGTTCATGCAAGACGCAAAAGGATTGCAGAGTGTATTAGTCAGTTTAACCTGAGGTCTTATGAGGGGGTTAGACAAGACCCATCTCTGATAAAGGACAGGGGTTCAGGAATTCAAGGGGAGCAGCTCCATCCAATGGGAAGGCCAGGGAGAGAAGAAGACCTGGCAGAGGAGGACCCGGTAGTGGAGTGGAGGAAACGGTACAGCAGCAGAACTAACAAAGGAACTGGAGGCACAGACACATGCACACAGGCACACACTCATTGGCCAGGGAGTCATCCAGAGCCCTGGGTGGCAATGGGCTCCGGTGGAGTCCTGATGCCTTGCAGGCTGTGGGACAGTGAAACTCCTTTGGAAGGTTTCTTTTTTGTTTTTGTTTTTGTTTTCTCTTTTTGAGACAGGGTCTCACTATGCAGTTCAGGCTGACCTTGAGCTCACTTTGTAGCCCAGGCTGGTCTCGAACTCGCAATGATCCTTTTGCCTCAGCCTCCCGAGTGCTGTGATTACAGGTGTGTGCCACGATGCCCGGCTCCTTTGGAGGGTTTCTGTCACACCTTCAGTGAGTGAGGTCGTAGATGGATGGATGATGGGTAGGTTTGGCAAGGAACAGAATTGATCTGTGATCACATGACCTTTTTCTTCCATCCATTTTTCTTCCTAGGAAGAATTTCCACCTGTTGAAGAAAAACTCAAAATTATTGAGAGAGCTCAAAAATCTGGACTCCCGTCAGTGGTACGTGAAAGTACATCAAGCCACTTTTGTCCTGCTGTCTACCTGTGCATTCGGAGGCCAGATATAGCTGCAGGGACAAGCACACCTGCAGACCCTGGGGTGGTTCTAGACCTAGAATCTGGGGCTTTCTGAAGGAATAGTGCTTGCTTGGTGCCCTAAGAAGTCAGGGCTCCCAAGAACCCAGGATTGTGATCGAGCACCTTTCTGGGTGGCAGCCGGTAGGCACTGCTCCTCCTTCATTCTCTGCAGCCCCTTTCTGTTGAAGCCATGGTGGCGTTATTTGAAGCTTGATGAGACCACCTTTATCGTCCAGGCTGGACCCTGCCTGCTGGCACTCTGCAATCCTGCTTAGAACACTAGTGAGGCTGAGCCCAGAGCGCGGTGATTAGCAGCCTCCGCTAATCCGCTAATGCTCTGCAACTGTCAGTCTCAGGTTCACGCTTCCCTGTGCAGCACAGGACATTGCTGAAGATGCGCTGGCAACATTGACAAGTTCATGATTTGGAAGATACAGGTTTCCAGAACCAGCCAAGCATGAATGAGGCTAGGCTCAATACATAACAGATCCTCAAAAGTCTTAAAAAGGGAAAACTGCTTCTATAGTCTTTAGTTTTTAAGAAACCAACCTAGCCCAGCGGTACAAGCGCTTGCCTGGTAAGCACGAGGTCATGAGTTCGATCCCTGGTACCAAAAAAACAAACAAACAAACAAACAAAAAAACCAGCCTTGTTCCCCTTTTATTTGCCTTAGAAATATCCAAATATTCCATCAGCCCACCTCCCAAAAAAGAAATATTTCAGGCTGTTTTACTCTTCCTACTATATTTTATTGGCTACATGTTTTTTACTCCCTTGTTGTTGCTGCTGTGTTTTGTTTCATTTTGTGTGAGACAGGGTCTCACTATGTAATTCAGGTTGGCCTTGAACTCACTGTGTAACCGAGGCTGTCCTCGAACTCAGCAGTCCTCCTCCCTCAGCCTCTCCAGTGCTGAGATTACAGGTGTGCGCCACTACACCTGGCTCTTTCTCCCTCCGTAGTTCATCATTTTAAAATACATTCAAGCTTTTGTTTTTAAAGGGTAGTGCGGAAGCAAGGAGATAGGGGAATGACAGCCCCCAGCTTTAGCATGTCTGGTCTAGGTTGGCATTTGGGAAGTTACTAGAACTCTTGACTTCATTCGCTCCATTCCTTGACCCACCGTCCAGTCTTCATTTCAAGGCACCAGCTTTTCCTGCCTGGCATTTTTGGGACTGAGTTATGACCCACGAAGCAAATAGTTTCACCATCGTCTGGGTTTAGGTGGCTTTCTTGTGGTTTTGGTTGTTTATTTTAGCATTCTGATCAAAACTTCCTAAATTTCACTTTCAGGCAGATTCTTGATTCATGTCACTACTTTTGGCATATCAGATTTACCATTGTGATTCTCCCTGGGTGGTGTGAATTCTTGAACTGACTATAAATGCTGTACCTAGGAAACCCCAGTTGTGGTTTTCTTTTAGATGCCTGGGGCCGAGCTGTCGCACTTGGGTGGAGGGCTCGCTAACCTTCGAAAGGCCCTGGCCTCTATACCCAGCAGAGTAGCCACCCCTAAAGAGTTTATCAATCATATTTGAAAGATGACTTATTTTTTTTAAAGCACCTTTGTCATGTCACTGAGGGCCAAGCGGAATAAAATATAAAATCATATTGAGCTTTCTCACAGCTCTGCATCCTTTCATCCTTCAGAAGCATCTAGAATAAAGAGACTTCACTTGAACTGTCCTCTGTCTGGAGTCGGGGGCACACAGACATTTCCTTCATTTCTTCCTCTTTTTTTGCTGTATCTCTTCGTCACTCTTCTGCCTTCCCACATGTCTCCCTGTCCCTCACAGTGCCAGAGCGTCCGCAGCCATGTGCACCCCGTGGCTGCACTGGCTCTGTGTGCTTTCTGAGTCTCAGGTGATTCCCAGCGTGGCGGCTGGGGCCTCATTCCCTCTGGAGAAGCCGGGTGAGGGCCACTGCTTCTAGGTGGCCATACTGCTCTGTGGGGAGTGACAGATAATTTAGTATCAAGAAATACGCAAAGCTGAAAAGATTCACTCTAGCAGAGCCTGGGGAAAAGAGCCCCATCGCTTGGTGGCTGTCTTCGATGTCTTGTTTCCTTATTCGAGTGAGATTTCCAACAAAAGATTTGAGTCTGAGATGTCTTCCTCCCCGTGCCCTTCTCAGCTCCACTTGCCTGCCTGAGGTGCTGCTCCTTCTGCAGACACAGGGAGCAGGACCAAGCTCTCTGGGCATTCTGTGAGGGATTTCTTGTGAATAACTCAGGGCCTCTCTTCTTTTTCCCTCTTGACTTCAGTGTTCAAATAGCAGTCACTTGGGTCCCAAACTCATCTTTTCCAGCATATGCAGAATTATTCCCTGCTTCTCAGTGTTTAGTGAATACATTGGTTTCATAATTGTGGCATAGTTGTTGAGTGTTAATGCACTTCAGTTGCATGAGGTGCAGTTGAATTAACTCCCTGGGGTGCTGTTGCAATAAAATATAGCTCTGGGTTGCTGATCGGCAATCCTCTGCCCCTTGATTAACCTTCACTTAAATCCCAGACTCCTGGATTTAGTGCCTTCTTAATGTCTACTTTTGTATCAGTTTATTTTATGCCAAAGGGTATTTTCAAGGCTCTTTGAAAAAGAAAAAAGAAAAAAAAAAAAAGAGGAACTAAGTCTGGGGATTCTTCAGCCGTGGAAAAGCTAGACTGACCTATAGATCGGTCGGATAGTGAACAGCACACTTCTTGTCCCTCGGCCTTCATTTACGACATTTCTGTTTATGTCCTGTAGCAATCCTTCCTGACATGTCTTTAGGAGAGTCTGAGACTGTCTTACAATTGCAGACTCTGAAGTTAGCAAAGATGCAACAACAGTATGATGGACGGACATACAATCACAGGGGGACCCTTTAATAAACATGGGTACCTTCTTGCCACCCCAGGGGAGGCCAATGGGAAAATCATAGCTTCTGAGTTTGGCTCTTTCATGTAACAGCGTAAGAAGACTGAGCTGTTCTGGTCCATTCCTAACGGGAGATCAAAATGCATTCTAATGAGGAAGGGAAATTGTTGGTTTTGCCTCCATGTTCCTGAATTAGCTGCCCCTCCATGCACTGGTGGTGCGGTGGGGATACGAAGTGCTGTTGGTGTAGCAATTACCGTTTCAAAGCCTGGCTCTAATAGGGCCAGACGTAGCATCTGCTTCCTAGCAGGCTCTCTGCGGTGCTAGCATTTTGGAAGATGTGAAATTTGTTGACCATGCCAAGGAAAGGTCACCTTTCCTTCATAGCATCATTGGGCCTCAGCACTGCGCCTCCAGGTTGAGTTAATGAGGTCCTGATGACCATGAGCAGCGATGACAGAAAAAGCCTTGACTCTAAGGAGAATAAACAGGAACATCTCTGACCAACCCAAGGCTGCTTTGATGTATATATCGTCTGTAGCACAGAGAAAGTGAGATGCAGAGGACTTCTCAGTATGGTGAGAAAGCTGGGGAAGAAACTGAATAGCTATACTTTTTTCTCCTTTCCTTACAACAGCCTTCTAGGGCAAAGGTCAGAATAGCTGTGATCCCCAAGCCCCAGTTATTCCAGCTCCTGGGATGGGGTGAACTGGTCAGATTCTAGGTGCTCCTTAGTGCAGCAGTTTCAGGGCTCCCTTCTCCATGAGGACAAGTCATCTGTCTGTCTGTCTGTGAGCATAAAGTCTCTACTACAGCATTGCACACACGCGCACGCACACACCAGGAGCCATCACCACAAAACCTCCTCTCCTGGCAGTGCCTGCTCCTGTCAAGGGAGACACCTGCGGGTGGGCACAGCACAGTGGGTATCAAAGCCTTAGGAAGCCCAGGGACCGAGGAATTCTCTCTCTCTCAATCTAAGGGCATAAAAATCTTGTCAAAAGATTGTAAAGATTACGTATTTCTTTAAGGAAAGATAATATGAAAATGTCTTTTAAAGATAGAAGCAACTAGATGATGATTTGAGGTATGATTTATCATTAGTATGAAATCTTGTACCACCACAAATAACTATTATAGAAACACATACTACAAAAGTGTTCACACTCAAAAATAAACTAAAATGGTGAATTTTACCTGGTGTACCTTACCAAGATTTTTAAAAAGTGCTCGCAAATATTTTAGGTATAAAATTATTTGTGAAACAGAATATAGTAGGTTTTCATATGTCACATTTGCAAGAAAAAATGCATCCTAAGTTAATAACATTTTTTTATATGTTCAAATTATAAGTGTCTTGCATTTTCCTCTGAGGTAAGGACTTGCTGTATGCCCCGGGCTGCCCTTGAATTCATGATCCTCCTACCTCAGCCTCCAGAGTGCTGGGATCACAAGTGTGTACTGCCATGACCAGCTGCAATTGTTTTTTATTTTTCTTTTTATTCCCCTTTCTTTCCTTTCTATATTTTAAAACTTTTGTTCCAAGTATGTTTATTATATGAAAACTATGGGGGAAGTGAATAGCTACCTAAATGAATAGAATAAGAGAACCCTCCTCCAGTTATTTGTGTATAACTTTTTATTGAAGTTCAATTAGTACTGCTTACTGGGTAGAAAATAACCCATATAGAAGAAAATATTAGAGAATTTGTTAAAATACAGAGCCACTTCTACCTATATGGAAGTCTAATGAGATTACAGTGTGACGATACTGTATTAGGCAACAAAAATTTCTGTGTCGTCAAGCACTTGGTAGTGTTTCTATGGGATTTTTTTGAATGCAGTGCAGAAGAGAAGAGTGGAACTGCTCTGGAAGTGGTATTCTTAAGTTTTAAAAGTCAGAGACTATAGTAAAACTCAGGGGTAATGGGGCATGGAATGAGTGATTCTTAACTAAAGTGCTGTTGGAATACAAACAGTGTTTTCACCTCTAGACTATCACCAAATTCCTTGGTAGTTATTTATGCACTTTCCTCCACAGCGTAATTTACAGAAGCTGGTTATTAAGACATCCCAATAGACCATCATATATTGGTCGGTTTAACACAGTTTATCTGAGCCCCTACTGTGCACCAAATCCTGTGCTAGATGTGCAAAAAATAAAGACGGAGTTCCTTTGTTGAAAGCTTAGATCTTCTTATTTGACAGTCAGTTGCTCCGACTCTGTTGTGGACCAAGCAGATGAAAGGTTTAGGTGGCCAGAGGAGGTTTCCTCAGGCAGCTGTTCGCCAAGCCAGTACCTCAGCAAGTCAGAGCCTAGGGTCCGCACACCCTGCCACAGCAAGGACGCCTGTGTGTGTCTGCTTGGAAGAAGTGTCTCTTTCTCTCAGAAGCTTGACAAGGCATGCAGGTGCCACCATGGAGCTACCTGGTAGCCACATCTTAAAGTGTGGACAGTGAAGTGTGGGTAGTCACATCAGTCTGCTCACAATCAGTGTCTATTTGAAATTCTTTAGAAGATGGTATTCTTTGCCCCTGAAAGGGAGAGAACATGCCAAATGCAGCCTGCAGCTACTGAGTGCATCTTGCACCTGAGCTTGGGGTCTCAGGAGCCAGAGCGTCTTGTTCCCAGCCTCCTTCTTGTTTTGTGTGCTCTTTGTTCAACCTTCTGTGTCTCCTTTCAGCTACATCTGTAAGGCAGGTGACAGTGGTGCTCATCCCCTTAGAGCAGTTGCAAAGAGCGAGATTGTGTGTCAATGCATCTCAGGACAGTGAGTGACTCCTAGGAAGCCCTCAATGAATAGGAGTTCAACAGAAGAGGAATCATACTGGTGGCAGCAAAAAACAAAACAAAACAAAACAAAAAACAAAACTTTATATGTGAGAATTCTAACTTACTTAAATTTAAACATTTGCAGCCGGGAGACACACAAAATTGCAGTGTTTTACATTGCTGAAGGTCAAGAAGACAAGTGTTCCATCCTCTCCAATGAAAGAGGAAGCCAAGCTTATGAAGACTTCGTTGCTGGTCTTGGATGGGAGGTAATTTCACCCAGTAGTTTTATTGACCACCACTGTTTAAAGTTGTCTATGAATTGTTCTTACATGTGGTTTTACAAAGGTAATGGGATAGAGAGCAGGAACTCAAGAACACTTTGAACTTAATGTCTTCTGTTCACTGCTTTTCAGTACCTTATATGTGAACTCCTGCTTGTCCTCACTTTCCTCCTGATATTTTTTAATTTGCTTTGTATCCGAGCTGCTTAGTCAGATGGACTCACCTAGCCACACACAGTTTGTAGTAAGAGAGGGGAAAATGTGGGCAGAGAAGCCATGGCTTTGGCTATAGTACAGAGATCAGAAAAGTACAGTGACTTGATAACTGAAAAGGTGAAGAAAGCCTTGGATGAATTCAGAAGCTGAAGCAAAACTAGAGTGTAGTAGCCATGATGGTTACCTGTCAACCTGTTTACCTAACTTAGATCCCAAGGGTGATCGATACTGAAAATTTTAGTATTTTCTTGATCATAACCCAGATGCACACATACACACAGACATGTATCTGTCTTCCAGGAACATGAGTCTAAAGAAAATATCTCCCTAGCATCTGAAAATAATTTCAGGTATTTAAAATGGAAATCAAAATGTGTAAGATTATGTTCTTACTTTTTAAACATTTTCTTTTGTTTTGGTTTTCCGGTTATGTGTGCTAAAGAGAAACTCCAGGGTACATAAGCACAGTTTGTCTCAATGCTCAGCCTGCGTGAGAGACCTGCTGGAGAGATGGGGGCAGGGTGAGGCCTCGCCAAGGGCAAGACCATGTCCTTCCTAAAACATCTGGTGTGTTTTGGTCCAAGACCTATTCTCCTTCTAGTAAACCATTGTCCTTGCTAGTAAGGATGCTTCTTATTTGTCATAGAATATATTTACTATTCAATACATTCAAACATACATTCTCAACCAAAGTTTTAAGAAAAGACTAGAATATAAATTCGGAGTATTCTGGGCACCAAATAGACTTTTCTGTTTCTTTCATGTTAGAATAGATACTTTACTGAGAGAATAATACTTCATGGTGAGTTGAAAAATTTAGATTGAGGTACTAAGAAGTGAGCATTCACACCGTAACCCTAAATCAGTTCTGACTCGTAGCTTTTTGGCAGTGCTGTAAACTGGAGCAATCTTTTGAAAGGCGCTTGATCACTGACTGCTAAATTGTGTGACATCTGTACCCTCTGACCCAGCATCTTAGAGCAACAGTCTTCCTAGTATTCTTCGAACCTGGGGGAGCACAATCCCTGCAGAGCAGCAGGTGCGTGTGCTTCCCATACACCAACCCCAGGTGGAGGGTAGGGCTGCCACTGCCAAGGCCAGTCACGGAGTGCTTCCTTGAAAGTACTCAGACAGAGCAGGCACCTCCACACAGCCTTTATTCCAGTGAGCTACTAGCATTGCTGTGTTAGCTGTTGATCTCTTGCTGTGCTAGTTTAGAAATGCAGCTTCATCATGTACGTACAGGATGTGTAGGATTTGGTGGCTTGGTACTATTTGTGGCTTCAGGCATCCCCTGGAAGGCTTGGGACATGCACCCTGCAAATAGGTGCATACTACTACTACTACTACTACTACTACTACTACACACACACACACACACACACACACACACACACGAGAGGAAGTTAGATAAATATACAGCAAAATTGGGGAAGGAGGTCACTTTCTTTGAAAAGAGCTGGGGATTAAACCCAGGGCCTTGTGCACTAGGCAAATGCTAAACTGCACTCATAGTGCTTAACATTTTGTAATTTTTCTGCAGGTAATAGCATTACAGAACAATTTCATTTTTAATGTTCATGTCTTGAACATTATAATCATGCCTGACCTTGTATTATATTCATGACCAGAAGGAAAGCTGTAGAGATGAAAATTGCTCATGTTGTTAAATCCCCATTCGTGCCTGGAGAGGAGCAGCTCTGTCTGACCCTCTCCCTCCTCCTGGTCTCCCCAGGTGGATCTCTCCACCCACTGTGGCTTCATGGGCGGCCTGCAGCGCAACGGCAGCACTGGGCAGACGGCCCCTTACTACGCTACCTCTACCGTGGAAGTGATTTTCCACGTTTCCACTCGGATGCCATCGGATTCAGATGATTCCCTCACCAAAAAGGTACAGGGCTGCCCTCCCTGGGGCCATCCTTGGAGGGCACAATGACCTGGTTGCTGTCCTCAGGACTCAGCAACCCTGTGGCTTTTCCTAACCAGCTTGGCGCAACCCTAAGGCCTGAGATGGAGGGTTGGCAAAACAAAGGGCCTTATATGGTGCTCCGTGGAGGTCTTCTACGTTAGTATCCCCTGACAGAAAGTAACATCATTACCTCACAGGTTGGCAGAGGTCGCATGGAATGACCTTTGTGGCAGAAGGACTGGGGGCTCTGGGAAGGCAGCCCCCCCTGCCCACCCAGACATGGCCTGCAAGGCAAGTTGGCAGCAGAGGCCAAATAACAAACGCTGGTACTATCACTGCCAGCCCCGCCCCACTTTTGTTATGCACCTTCCACTCTCCCTCAGTCAGCCCTGGGGACAGTATTCCTGAGGAGCATGGCCCTGTCCCTGCCAGCTTGCAGGACACTCACCCCAGGAGTCCCTGCATTAGGCGTGAGGACCACCCTCGCAGAAGTGGAAGTTAGTGCACTAAGGAGCCGTCGCTGAGGCCCAGAGCAGCTGTGCCAAGCACAGAGCCTGGAGCCACAGGAGCAAGGACAGACCTCAGGCGCTGGCTGGGGCTGGCTACAGGTAGTGTATGGCATGGGCAGATCAGGCTTCAGGCTCTGGACCCAAGCACTACACCCGTTTGTGCCTCGGTTTCTCACCTATTGACTAAGATTCAAAACAGTTGCTGAGTGAGGTGAGTGAGATGATGCCTAAACGATGCCAGCACAGTGCCCGGGAAGCTCTCCAGCTGCCCACTGCTCTAGCTGATTCTTTCTACCCCGCCCCGTAGTTGGATGATTGACGCCAGCTCATGGGCCACACTGAACCTGCTTCATCTCTCCTCCTCGTGGCTTTGCTTTTCCCCAGTGCGACTCCAGCATCAGGTCTGTGTCCGTGGTGGGCAGCCGTGCACGTGGGACTTCAGAACCTGGGTCGCAGCCAGGTCACAGAGAGCCTGCATGGTGGTCAGCTGTCTCAGTGTACAAAGCACGGTTTGCACACAGGCACTCTGCACGCTTTCACCCGAGCGTTGTACACTGCAGTGGCCTCCCGGGGGAGCCATGGCCAGGCACTGCCATGAGCTGTGCCTAGGGCTCCTAGGGAGGGGACCCTGCCCCCAAGACCTCCCTCAGGCTCAGTCTGCTGCAGCCTCAGGAGAGCCTAAGCCAGTGGAGGCAAACCTGTGGCTCACGTGTTACTGTGTCTTTCTTTTAAGACAAGAGAGGTTAATGTACAGTTGTTTTTTTAAACTAAGACCTCAGTATTCAGGTTTAATTGCGGTGTTGGCACTTTGCAATAAGTAAGTGGGTTTTGGGTTGCAGTTTGGCACTTGATCTCTAAATGATTTGCCATCACTTCCCTAAGCTGGGTCCCATGTTTGTTTTTAATTTGACGAACCTTGTAAATTGTTGCTCTTCTCCAAATATGTCACCATACTCCATGATTTTCTTCAACAGAACTGCTTTATTAAAAGATAGGCAGAGATATCAAATGTTTAAAAAGTATTTCTTAAGAAAAACAGATTGAATTTTTGTTTTCTTGGGAATAGCCGAACTATTTTCTTGACAAAATATCATGCTATAAACAGTGTTTCAAGGCTTGGCCTGGTTGAAAGATTCCCTACTGTAATCATCAAAATTCAGCTGATACCTTTTGCAGTGCTAACATTTAGCGTCATTAGCGATAAACTCTCTTTATCAGGATGTTGCACAGCTAGACTAAAAATCAGTCACAGTAACAGCAGCCCACAGTTCCTCATCTTATTCTAACTAAATTGTCCCTAACAGCTTAAAAATGAGCTGCAAGATTCTAAAGTGATTCGCACTCCCTTCTGCCCCCGTCATGGGGGGACTTTTTCAGTCCCTCGATCTGGTTGCAACCCCATAGTGAACTCTTGATCCTTCACTGCAGAAATTTGTTAGCTGCAGCAAGATTAGATTTTTCACAGCTAATCTAACTGCTGTAGGGGTTTGCAGAGTGGGGACAGAGCTGTGCTATTGGATTTGTCCAATTCATTTGACTCCAGGACTATAATTGCACTTATGTCTTACAAGGCTTTTATAGCCTCAGGCTGGCCAGCCGAATAAAAAACAAATTGGCAGTGATACAGTGCGAGTGAAAGGGGATGAAAGGCCCACATTATCAGTCTCCAGGCAGCGCTGTTCTGGCAGGAAGTTTCTTGGTTAATTTACAAATAAAACTTAGATTTTAGGATGGGCACACTGTCAGCTGAACAATGGGGATGTCAAGCCTGACTGTTACTTAGTAAAAGTAGCAGCCGGGCCCACTGAGGAGCAGGAATTCTTCAATCAAACAGACGACTCCTTCTGGAGCCAGCTGGCGATGTAATGCAATTAGTCGGGAAAGGAGGTCAGCCCATTAGGTATGGACCATGACAGCGTCACCAGTGGCGTGCAGCCTGGCAGCAGCAGGCGAAGTGGCCCAGGCGGAGGGACTTAGAACTCTGTAAGGACAAGAAGTGGCAGGGCCCAGGGCATTTGTCTGGAGCCCAGTGAGCCCACGCAGCAGAGGGGGTGGGCGCTGGCAAAGGTCTATTCCTGCCTGCTGCCCACGTGCACATTAGCCTGGCTGCCGGTGGGTTTCTCTTTCGAAAGTCCCCAGGCTCACAGAATGATGCTTGTGTCAAAACCCTCAGCCCAAGCCCCATTCAGTGCCAGGGTGTGCCGTGCTGTCGTTGCAGCGCACAGGTGGACCTGGTCCACTGGACTTGTTTCACCTACTATGTTCTTGTCACAGGCAGGAGAGAGAATTTTTGCTCTTTGCTCCAGATTTACCAGCCCATTGGCCCATTGGCCTTAGCTCTGAGTTCTGTGATTTAGCTAATTAAACTGTAACGTGTCCAGAAGTCTGAGGCACGTGACATTGAAAGCAGTTCTGAGATGATGAATATTGCATTATTAACACACAAAATAGCTCCTCCCTAATTACAGAACCACCTCGCTGGAGGAAGGGAATGTTAGTGTGACACTGCTGTCCCATGCCATGGTTCTGAGAACCCAGTTGCAAATAAAATTTGGAGAGACTTGCTTGGGTTGTAAATTGAATACCCCAGTTAGGAAGGGGAAGAGTGACTGAAATTTCAGCAATTCCTGTTTCACATCAGATCTCACGCGTTGTGCTGCATAGCTGTGGATCAGAGGGAATTATTGTGGTGCTAGGTGCTGGCATCACGTGGTAGCAGCGCGTTTGAGAGGTGTTTGGTTAGGCGGGTCGTTCTCCTGTGGTCATAGGTTCCAGCACTACACCAGGTGGCCCAGCATCCCCTGAGGTCAGCTCTCTGCTAGGATGAGGGTGTTGGTCGAAACTCCTCCCAAAGTTTTGGTTAGATGCTGTCCACACTGCCCTTGGAAACCTGCCTGTTGGGTGTGCTTGGCAATGCTGATGTGTTTGCACTTTGAAAGACCAACTTGGAGCAGTGTGCTGTCCAAGCTTTGCATTTTTTTCTTTTCTTTTTGAAACAGCGTTTCACTATGCAGATAGGACTGGCTTTATGTAGCCTAGGCGGGCCTCAAACTCACAGCAATCCTCCTGCCTCAGCCTCCTGAGTGCTGGGATTACAGGTGTGTGCTACCATGCCCAATGGTCTTTGCATTTTTATTAAAAAGGCAAAAGAATGAGAGAAAGGAAAAGGAGAAGGGAAGGAAAAGTAGGAAAGGGGGAAGAGAGGGAGGGAGAGAAAGGAAGGGAGAAGGGAAGATGGGTGGAAGGAAATACTGCTGTATCTAAGATGGGAATAGCATTGGGCTGTAGCTGAGGGGTAGAGGGCTTGCCTCACATGCACAAGGCCCTGGCTTCCACCTGCAGTACCCGAGGGAAAAAAAAGGCGGGCATCAAGAAGAAGGCGTTCAGCACTGCTTTGAGGACCCAGGGTTGTTTTTTAATTGCAATGGGTTGGCTAGACTTGTCCCTGTCACCCTTAGCCTTTATATTTGTGTGGGGATGGTGAGGGAGCAGAAGAAAGATATCCTGGGTGATTTTGTGTTTAAAAGTCATTGACTCCATTAAACTGTTCTGGCTCATCATGACTTGCACTCTGGTCCCGCAATTGCATGTTCACGCACAAGTGAATTGTGCATCCTCCATGTAGGTACAAAGGTCCAGGTGTAAGGCTGTTTTTTTAAATAACTGACTTGCACTGTCATTCCCAGAAGCATGAGAGGGAAGAATACACAGGCACTGCAGCAAACGGCTTCCTTTGTAACCTTACAAATGAAAAGAGGCTGTATTGGGGTCACCTTGGATTTTTCCTTTGTGGTCAGGTAGTCTATAAAGAAAATAATATGTATCTGAACATGCTTTAACTACACAGTGTTCCAGAGTATACTTTGTATCTTTTAAGGCAAAACTAAAATGTTTGCTTTAACTCAGCATTTCCATTGTGTAAAGGTGCTTTTTTTTATTTTAAAAAAGCAAGGATAGAAATCATACAGAATTTTGTTTTGTTTTGTTTTGTTGTTTTGAAATTCTGTAGAGGTGCTTTTAACTCAGTTGCTTCTGATGATTGCCTGCTAGCTAAGCGAAGGAGCAGGAAACATTTGTTTACTGTGATAGACACGGTCCTGCCCGCTCCGCTCCGCACCACAGGCAGGAGCTGCAGTCCCACAGGTGTCCGCGGCCCTCAGCAGCAGCCTGCGCGGCGTCTCGGTGTCAGCGTGGGCCAGGCTTTCATCCTCAGCATCTGGTCTCTTCTAGTCACGCTCCCAGGCTCCTCCCATGACTTCACGCGTGCTTTCTCCAGCAAGGGATGGAGTTATGAAAAGGGCATCTCGCATCTGTTGGAGGTGGCCCCGACGAACTCCCAGAGTGCCTTTTCCCAGAGGCCTTTGTGCTCTGGCCATGCCAAGAGGCCAGGAGTCCTGATATGTTCTCAGACTTCGTGGCCTCTTTGTGTATAAAACAGTAAAACAAGGCAGCTAAACTGCATGAGCTATGACAGTAGGTAGCTTTTGGTGCAGGCATAGCCAGCTGAGGGACAGCACAGGTGGCCCTTCCACATCCCGGGGAGGCAGAGCTTTCCCTCCTGAGCCCTGCTTCCTCCTTGTGCAATAAGAAAGTGAGGAGATGCGGTGTCGTCTTGGTTTATCATCACCAGCACCATCATCAGAGCTGGCAGGAAGATTCAGCCAACTGTCTGTGTCCACACACTTGGCACACACAGTGAGCGCTCTTTAAATGCTTGCTTCTTGGGCCCCATCACCTGTAAGTAATGTCTGTTCTTTTCCTAAATAAAGGCAGTTTTATATATTCTTTTTCTTAAAGGTTTGCCATAATAGTAGTTTCTTATGCATTTTTTAACAGTTGTGTTATCATGCCTTATGTTCTCTTACATTTATATTCTTCCTTTCTTTGTAACCATTGAATTAAGAGACTTTAAAGTATTAATGTAATATGGAATAAAACACTCAGGACATTAGTTGTTTAGAACCCTGCTCAGTAATAGAAAGCTTGTGACTTCAGTGCAAAAGTAAAACTCCATTAAGAAAATTTTGGCAATGTCTTGTCCCCATCCAGCCATCGTGTGCCCTTGACACCAGGAGGTCTGGTCTCAGTACCAGATGTACTTTTTAAAGTCAGTAGAAGACAGCAGTGTTGCTGCGTTTTTTTTTTTTTTGTTGTTGTTGTTGTTTTGGTTTTGTTTTGTGTTTTTTGGTAGTAGAGGTTTTTGGTATTTTTTCCCTAAGCATTTTGTAATTCCACTGGGAAGTGTCCACCCCTCGTAAACTGCTGTTCTCCCTTGACTAATAAAGTGCCAATTTGCTGTTGCAGCTCCGTCACTTGGGGAATGATGAGGTCCACATCGTCTGGTCTGAACACTCCAGGGACTACCGCAGGGGCATCATCCCGACTGCCTTTGGCGATGTTTCCATCATCATTTACCCGATGAAGAACCACATGTTCTTTATCACGATAACCAAGAAACCCGAGGTACGTCTCTCCTGCCTCATTGTCCTGACTCACAGCATTTGCTGTAAGAGTCACTGTCACTGGAAGACTGTTATGTGATTGTGCTAAAGGGGACTCATCTCCCACTGTGACCAGCTTGCATGTATCTACATTATGTGTGCTGTGCAGGAATTCAGCGGTTATTGGAATCTTCAAAGAATCTTTCATCCATGAGCACAAACTTTCATATTTGATTACTTGGTCTCTATGAAACTTATATCAAAGAAATATATATTTTTTAAATAGTTTAAGTTTTTAAAAAATTGTTATTTTAAAACATTCTAACATTAAATTTGGGGCACACTGGCTAATAAGAGTTGAAGGAACCCTGTTAGGATACCTAGCCTTTGGGGGACCCTGTGGGTGTAGAATCCAGCCTTGCAGGATGGGTGGGCACTGCTGCTGAGCCCTGACAGGACTGCAGGCATGTCTTCAAAAGAACTGGCTGTGGGCAGAGCCCATGTGACGGGTTTGACAGTCCAAGCACTGTGTCCCAGAATCAATGTAGTCTGTCAATTGCTATTGATCATGGGACGGCTGAAACAATCTGTGGTCTCCGTCCCCTGTGCTAAATTGGCTGCAGTTTCGATCGTCATCATGCCTTCAGTGGTAGTTTAACAGTGCACTCTGTGGTGCCTTATTTTTGTTTTGGGATTATTAGGAAGATTTTTTAAAGTTTTAACATTAAATATTTATCATATTAAGCTACTCAAGAAAAACGACTCTGTTTTTGGCTTGATATTAAATATAGCCTTCATTTTCATTCCGAAGTGTTCTCTTGAAGGAGCTGAAAATTACCATTGTAAAAGCTCCCGGAGATTTAAAATAGTAGGTCATTCACTGAGATTTGTTGTACAAGTTGGTATTGATAACCTAAAGTATTAAAGTTGAGAGGATTAAATGAGCTCGTCAGTTGCCAGGCCCAGAGTGAAAGCTGTGATTTTCACTCTTTTATCACTGCCTTAGTATTCTTTTATAGCTACTAATGTAGGAATAAAGTCAATACTGAAGTCTGTGTTTATCATGCATAGTAATTCTCTTTCTGGGTAGGCGTGGGTCAACTCCCAAGTCAGGTACACCCTGCCCTGGCTGGCAAGTGCTGGCCTAAAGGGAGCCCTCCGCTCTGTCCACAGGGGAGGTCTCTGCTTCAGCTCTCCATGCATGTACGGGCTTTCAGTCTTGTACTATAGGACAGGGCTTTAGGACTCACATTTGTATTTGTCCATGAGGACCACTGCCTTTAATTTTAGAATTAGACTGAATAATATTAGAGATCCAGTCAATTTAGGGTCTTGTAGCTTTCAAAACTAGACATTTAGTATTGGTCAACTGGCCTTATCAGTTCTTTTTTGGAACTGCCCTCTATCTAAAATGTCATTTAAAATCCTAGGAGTGTCATCTTTATTTTTGAAATAAATGAAGATCATGAAAAGTGTTTTGATTTCCTCTGAAGTGTCAAAAATGAGTTTTTACAAAGTAGTATAAGATACATAAAAGCAATCTTAAATATACCTTTTATATTTCCTGACAAAATGTGTAAGTTTTCCAAATTTGGTCATAAATTCTGAGAAGATGAATTGAGCAAATTGCTCTCTTAATATTTTAATTTAAAAAGTCTAAAGGGAAGAGGAGAATAATGGGTGCTGGAAATTTAGGGTTATCCCTACATTTAAAGTACAGACCATTACAACGTAATAAAATTAATCCAGACATTTCCAGGGCAAGTGTGCCTGACCTTTTGTTCACCAACCACTGACCCCAGGGTGAATGCAAGAGGCTTTCGGAGGGAAAGTCTGTTTGTTTGGCTTGGGTCCCTGGTATTTAAATTGCATTCCCTAATCAAATGAAAAGCCTGTCCTCTCTCAGGTTACAGAATCCATGGCAACATTTGGCCTTTTATATCCATAATGTTAGCCTTTTTTGTTTGCATCTAAGTAGAGACACCTGGAGCAATGTTAACATTAACCGATTTAGCATTAATAGCTTCATTATATAAGAATTTCTGATCAGATAGCTGTTACTTTTGTTATATTGCTTCAGCTTGTATTGTTGTCATTTTTTATCTCCCTGCTTGGCAACCAGGCAATGATTTGCAAATTTTTTTTGTCTTGATTAATTAAGCAATATAATTATCAGTAACCATGATGCAGTCTTTGCTCAACAAAGCTTCTGAGAGAAAACAATGGTAAGTCTGTTAGTGTGAATGCATTCCACGCGTCCCAGATGCACGAGGGTATTATGGACAATGAGGGGAAAGGCCGCCTGCGAGCGAGGACAAAGGGTGCCACGCAGACTCGACACACTGTGCATACCGCCAGGGACATGCTGTGGGCTCCCCGGGACACAGACGCCTCGTTAGATTACAGCGAGTCAGCAGAGATTAATTCTCAGCCATGTGGTGTAATAATTTACCCACTCCCTGGTCTTCTAACTGGAGTTCCTTGCTATGGAAGTGAAGGCTTTGTATTCAAAAGGTTGATTTAACCTTGCTTACTTTTAGAGGTTGCCACCAAAATCATTATTTTTGTCCAGAGATTGTAATGATGCAGCTGCTAGAAGTTGAGAAATACTCCTTTTAGAAATATTCCTGTGCCAGTTTCAGAAATTGTAGGTGGAGTCAAAGGCATTCTTTTAGCACCTGTATATTTTATCAGAATATAGTATGACTCTGGTCTAAATCCATTTATTTTACTGATCTCTGGACAGCCATACTTGTCTAAGAATAATTTTAATCCTTTTTTAGAAGAAAAAGAAAACCTCATCAGTACACAAAAGTCCCGCTCATTGGATAGAGTCATGCATATTCAAATCGTACTTTCATTCACTCGGCCTCATTAATAGCGTATGTAATAATGTGGGGCTATTTGTAATACAAGCTCACAGGCAGCATTGCTTCCAAGTCCTTTGAAATTTAACATATTTCGCTTTTTCACTCCATACACCTCCCTTAAGTACAAATTATGTGGCTGGCAGGACCCGCCTCCTAATAGCACACAGCATTTGTGACATGGTGTGTTGAAGCATGGGTGTGCTGCACACAAAACCCTTGGGGCTGAGGGCCCTGCTCACTTCTGGAGTGTTGTACTGAACTTTTTTATTATTAAATTGAAAAAAATCAGTGTATGTTCATTGTTAAGTTATTTCATCATTTCCTTGTTATTTTCAGAATAAGCCCATCTCCATAAACAGTGACACACTCGTCCATTAGTTATAGAAAAGATACATATTGTTGTCAGGCTTACATTTTTTCATACTTTTATCCCCAGATCAGCCGTCCAGGCAAGACTTGCATGTAGGGCAGTATGTGAGTGACTTCGGGGGCTGGAGAGGACACCCCGTGTTCCTTAGCAGCATGACTCCCAGAGGCCCTGTGCACCAGGGATCACCAGGTCGCTCTTCTGGTCTTTCAGCAGCTGGAAGGTGATGCTGCATTCATTGTGTTTGCTTTCATGGATCTGTGAAGGTTTGTTTTGAGTCTGGGATGCTCTTAGCTCCAGGCACGTTTGTGACCAAGGGAAGATGTTCTGAAGCATCCTTGATGGGCCGCAGTTGGATGGGAGGAGGTTTTGGCAAAGGATGCCCTCCTTGCTTGCATGGACAGAGAGCGTGTTCCTGTTCACCGAGCTCCTCCTCCTCAGCCCTGGCCGATGTGTAGGTGAGGAATCAAGGAGAAGCGTAAGAAGCAGAGTTCAGAGGCCAGGAGAGGGGACCAGCATCCCAGTTCACAGTTGTGCATGTGGGGTGTCTCAGGCAGGGATCTGCTTTTCCCTGTCCTGGGGACCAGGGTTGCTTGGCGCCCTGTCAGGGATGTAAGTGCTGCCCCCAGGCCCTCTCCTCCCAGATGCCCTGACTCTATGCTGCCCCCAGGACTGACTTCTACTAGGGCTCTGTCGAGGTGGCACCTGGCCCTCTGTAGCTCCAGCAGCTCTGTGTGTGAGCACGCATGTGTGTGTGCATGTGTGTGTACACGTGTGCACTTCCCTGTTCAGGATGACTTCTAGCCTAGGTTCCCAAAATGCTGGCAGAAGCTGATATTCCAGAAGTCCTAGCGCACTGTCACCGAGGAGACCAGGAGGAGCGAGCAGTGCGCCTGGGTGGAAAGGGGCCATGTCACTAGCACGGCCTGTGACAGAGAGAATGTGTTTGACTTTGTGGCTGTGTGAATTTCTTCCTTGTTATTTCACATGTGCAGCTTTCTTAAACATTTATGCCTACCCTAACCAAATAACGTCTTTAGAGATTGACTCCTGTACTTCAGAATATGCTGGGAAATGCTCAGGAAAGTGAACTAACTTTGGCGTATACAAAGAATCATTCATTTAGGGAAGACCCCTGAGAATACCAAACAACCAGAATTTACTAAGATGATGTTAAATGGGTTGCTGTGGTGTGTTCTGTTTGGTGCTTTATTATGTTATCATTCTTAGCATTATTTTTAGTCAAGGAATGACTCTGAGAACTACATGAAAAGGCATCTGTCATTTGCAAATACGATGTTAAAATCAAATTTTTTTCTACCTCATTGCCACTCCTAATTAGAGGACTTCCCTGGATTCAAGGGATTTATATTATTCCTTTTGTCCAGTTTTTTGAAAGACTGAGTCACCCACGAGCAGTTGCCAAAGAATAATAGAGAACTTTTATTTATGTGCTGAGCCTCACTGCAAATGGAAGACAGTCTATAACCTAACTGTTAGCAGTAAACTCCTAGCTTCTGTTTTACCTTTCATAATAGTATGGCTTTTGAGCATTCTGCATTGGTTGATTTTCCTGAAAAGTTAACATTATTTTCCCGTTTCTTGCTTGGCCTATGACACACACGTCTCCTTTGGTCGGCCAGAATCACCTGTGCCAATGTGCCCTAAATGGTGTGTGGCACAGGCCCTGCTGGCTCCGTGCAGCCCCTGCATCCCTGTGCACAGGTTGTCTCTGCCCAGCCAGGCGGGGCTGGGCCAGGGACCGGGACACGGTGCACAGCAGCTGGGAATGACAGAGCTCATCCTCACAGGGGGACTTTCTGGGCTCTCCCTGAAATGTGCTGCTTTGCCGGTTATTGTTACAGTTTTTTCCTGCCTTTTCTTCTTGAGTGCTTTCATCACAACTCCACCCTGAGAATTATAAAGCCACTTCTAGTATTCCCCGTAGGAAATGCACGCACTTGTTAAAGTGTACTTCAAATCAACTTTTTAAAGTGTGCAACTAAAGATGGAAAGTGGAAAGGGTTCTTCTTTCCTGCTGTATTGATGTCTTCATTGTCTGGGGGATTTTAGGCTGTCAGTAACTCCTTGACTTTCTTCTACCCTAGTGCCCCCTGGGGACGCCTCACTAGCCAGCCCTAGGAGGACCAACATTTACATCTCTCTCCACCCTGTCTTGAGTTTCCTCAGGTCTTGCTGCTTCCTCTGCACACTCTGACCTCACCCAATCTTTGCAGTTTTTGGAACCTCTGTTTTACCTCAGGCTTCTCAGGCCCACCAGACAGAAGACTATGGCATTAGAAGTCCAGGGTCGCCCCTCAAGCTCTCTCCTCAGCCTCTCAGTCATCTCCACAGAGCAGAAGGCAGATGGCCATGCAGATCTCATTCTAGAAACATGGAGGCAGACAAGAGCTCTGGTTGACAGCAATCAGGCCCTCGGCACTGGAGTCCATAGTCAAGTGGGCAGGACAGGCCTGGTGAGGCTGCTTCCTTTCAGACACTGTCAGGACCCAGCTCCACTCCGTTACAGAGGAAATAAGTAATGGAGTGGTTGAACCAGGAAGTTTCCAATAGGAATCAGTGTCACAAAGAAAATATGAGAGAGTGGAAAGATGGGCAGGGAGGAGCCGGTTTCAGCTCAGACGGGGCCTTCCAGTTTCCAGTCCAGCCTGAAGGCGTCACTCCCACCCACAAGGAAACAGCACGCAGTCCACGGGACACTTGCTGGGTCAAGTGGGAATTAAATCACACACTGGAAAGGCAGATAGCAGAGAATCACAGCTCTTGAACAGAAACCCAGAGCAGAAGCTTCTGGGAACGAGTGTCTGGGCAGGAACCCGAAGGCTCAGGTAGCAGACAGGGCGGGGAGTCAGGTGGACCCTTGCCATTCTGTGAGTTCCCTCTGCAAGAGGGCTAGGGACATCTCATGTTAGCAGAAGGAGGAGAAGAAATGGCTGCTTTGAAATATGCCCAAAACGTTCTGTTTTTAACAGAGTTTGCCCTCAAGAACTGTTTTTACAGAGCCCATCCAGCCTCAGAGAGGGGAGCACCATGTCCCACTCTAGCTCCTCCTAGTTTTCCTGTCTCCCTGAAGTTGGGGGACAGGGATGGCTAAAAGCCGAAACTGAGAAGCACGTGTGAGGGTCACAGCTGGGGCACAGGCTCACTGAAAGACAGACCTGGTCGTAGAACTGTGGAATGCCCCCTCCACACCGTAAGCCTCATCAACAGGACTTCTGTTAGTAACTTGGAATACAGCTGAAAGAATTGCACATCTCAGATCGTATGAAAAAGAAATCTGTGGGGAAACTCTGAGAAACAGGGACAGCCAAGGAAATTTTAGGCTCTGACTCCTACCACTGTAGCTACAGAAGCTGGTAAGCACAGCCTAACTCCTGAGCAGATAAACAGAAACCTCATACTAAATACCTGAGTGCTCCAGTTGCTTTCACCTGATGTGTCATGGGTAGCTGTCAACAACAAAAACAAAAACAAGGAATATTTGAAAGGTAAAAGCAATTTTAAGAGACACCCCAAATATCAGAACTAGACTCAGACATGGCATACGTTTGGGAATTATCAGACCAGGAATTAAAATAACCATAAGTAATATGATAAGTGCACTAAAGAACAATGTGCATAGCACGCTAGAAGAGGTGGCTAATGGGAGCAGAGCTGGAAACGCTATGAAAGAATTAAAAAGGCCATTGTAATGGCTGGAAATTATTCACCATTTGTGACAAACACCAAATCACAGGTCCATGGTAAACCAAAAGCACAAACCAGGATGAACACTAAAATATCCGCATCTTGGCGTATCATTTACAAACTGCAGAGACCCAAGCACCAAAAAGAAGCTAGAAGAAAGAAACAGCTAAAAGCAGCAAAGGTGAGAATTATGCAGGACTTCTCTTCAGAAGCTGTATACAAAGAAGAAAGCTGTATTCTTAATATGATGAAAGAAAAACTGCCAACCTAGGATTCTGTACCCGGTGAAATTGGCCTTCAGAAGTGAAGAAGACTTTTTCCTGCAAACAAAACTTGAAGGAACTTGTGGCCAGTAGTCCTGCATGCAATAAATGTTAAACTCATGAAACAAGGCAGGAACACACAGCTACTAAGGTAAAGGAGGAGTTTAGAGGAAGGATAAATGAGGGCACATTGAAACCCTTCGTGTTTCTCATTCCTCATTGGTCTTATGGATAGCAGTACGTTCTGAGTACTCGCAATTCGTATTTCACGATTATGGCTTCTGGGTAGTAATGAATGGCAGTGATGTCAAGGATGAAGCCAAGGAATTGGGAATGGTGCTTTGGCTACGGTGAGGTAGTGTGGTGCTATTTGAAGACGGTCTTGAGTTAGTTATTAAATACGTATTTTCAAACGAACTCGGCAGCCTCTAACAAAAGTACAAAAATAAGAATTCTAATTGATATGCCAAGAGAAGAGAAGAGAAGAATGAGATCTCATAAAAATGCTCAGTTAAAAATCAGAAAAGGAATGTAGGACAAAAAAGATGCAGGTTAAAAATAAAGGGGTAGAAAAACTATACCATGCTAACACTAATCAAAAGAAAGCTGTAGTGATTATGTTAGTGGCAGGCAAACCTGCATCGGACCAAGGTGTCTTTAGAGATTCAGGAGTCAGAGAGGCTCCCCTGGGAGGTGACAGTTGAACTGAGGCCCAGGGGAGCAGGGGAGCCAGCAGAGAGGACAGCCAGGGTGAAGTCCCCGAGGAGGGCGTGGGCTTCAAGGGACTACAGACAGAAAGGCCCGCTGTGGCCAGAGGAGCAGGGAAGAGGGTAGAGAAGCCGCAGGCCTCCTGGGCTCTGCCTGACTCGAGGGCCGGGCCAAGCAGCAGGCCCATCCCGAGAAGCTTTCCTGTCCTAAGGCCGTGAGGGTGTTCACACGGCTTCCTGCAGAAGCCGTGTGGTTTTGGCTGGACCCTTTCAGGCTCTCGACCCTCTGGGGTTGGTGTGTGGCCAGGCGGAGGGAAAGGCACCCCCAGGGTCTCTGCCAAGACAGAGTTCCCTCTTGCCTTGAACCCACGCGCTGCCTTTCTCCCAGATCACTTACCACGTGTGTGTGCTCTCTGCTCCATCTTTGCTGGACTCTGTCTACGTGTTTGTCTATCCTGGTGTCTGTCTTGAGAGTATGCCCTGAAGGCAGCTAATGTAAGTGGCCAATTTATGTCTTTTTTATAGGAATTTGGTCACTTGCTCCTTATCTATTTTTTTAAAAACCTGCTAGAATTTTGCTTGAACTTGTGTTTGATTTCGGAAGAATTAACGTCTTAATAACATCAAAGCTTCCAGCTCCTGAAAGTTGTACATCTTTGCATTTATTTGTCATTTTTTTTCTTTTATATTACTAAGAATTGAACCCATGATTTTCACACTGAGCTAGATCCAAGCCTTTAAAAAAATTTTTTTTTGAGAAAGTTTTCACTAAGTTGTTAAATTACCCAGGCTGGACTCAAAGCTGCCACAGCTTCCCAGAGTACTGAGATTACAGATGTGTGCTACTGCACCTGGCTTATTTAGGTTGTCTTTCAGTTTTTTCAGTATTGACTGGGAGTTTTGAGTATCGATGTCTTGCACATGTTTTGTCAAATTTTAAATTTTTTGATGCTATTATAAATAACGTTAAAATGCTGTTTTCCAACTGTTAGCTGCTAACATTCAGAAATATATAAATATGTTTATATAACTGTAATAACTACAATTCAATATGTAAATATAATAATTAATGCCATGTTTACACTGTATCTGAGTGTAGTGTAACTGCTTTGAGGGGCATGTTACGTCCTGTGATTTAACAATAACTTACTCGCTCTAAGCTCATCCCTTTGGATTTTTCATGAGCAAACTCATGCTATCTACAAATCAAAATTATTTCATTTCATTCTCATCTTTATGTTTACCTTTTTTTCTTTCTTTCTCTTATTTTTCTTTATTGAAATGACCATGACCTTTAAAAAATATTGACTAAAAGAGGTGAATGTAGACATCCTTGCCTTTTCAGACCTTTGGGAGGAAACAGTTAATATTTCATCATTAATTATTTTTTCCTTTCAGATACTAAGTTGAGACAGTTCCCTGGTATTCCAGCTTTCTGGGAGTGTTTTCTGTGGTTTATTCATTTGTTTAATCATGAACGAGGGTAAAATTTTATGCAATGTGTCTGAATTTGTTAAGAAGATCATGTAGTTCTCTTCCTTTATTCTATTAATGTGATAAATTGCATTGAGGGGTGCATGAATATTAACACATTCACGACAGAGCCATAATACGTGTGCCTTGCTGCCGGGTGGCGTGACCCACTGGCGGTACATGCACGACTCTCCTGTCGGGCAGCACAGGCACGCTGGGGAAAGTCACCCCTGTTCCGCCAGTTCAAACCAGTGGGAACGTATTAAACCAACTTGAGTTCTTACAGCCAGTCCTGCTGGATCGAGCTATGCTGTCCTTCCGTCCATTGCTGGATCTAATTCGCTCTCAGTTCGTAAAGGGCTTTGGAATGTCTGTTAAGGAGCGTTAGTCTCCAGTTTTCTTACCAGGTCTGCTCCCAGTGGGCCCAGGCCATCCTTCACTCACCATCGTGGCCCAGTCCCCTCCTCCAGTGCCGACGCAGAAAAGGGGCTTTACAAATGGTTGCTGGGAGGAGGGTGAAGACCTGGGCTGGAGGCGTGCACTCACTGATTTAAATTAGATGAAATAGTCATGGCTTTGGCTTGCTCAGCAGATGTGTGCATTCCAGCTCGTGCTCAGCACCTTGCGGCTCCCTGGAACACCCACTCCACGTCCAGTCACCTCTCTGGGGTCTGCTTCCTCCCCGTTTCTCATGTCTCCAGTCTCTGGAATGGGGAGGCCACAGGACATTGTCCTTGAGTTCTTCTCTTGCTCTTTGCAGACATCACACAGTCTCGTGACTAGAAATCTCTTCAGCAGATGAGCGACTCTTCCACGTATTTGCCTACTTAGGCCTCCCCGGACTTGTAGCCTGGTTTAGCCACAGCCTCCTCATCCATCACAGTGATGCCTACAAGCTGTCTCAGTTAGCATGTCCCAGAGCGCACTGGGAAGGACCCTTCTCAGCCTCTGCATGTCAGGGAAAGGTAGCCCCAGCCTTCTGGCTGCCAGGCCAGAAGTCACAGCACCATCTGTGATGCCTCTCTCTTTCCCACCTCGTCAGCCATCCTCCACAAACCCTGTCAGTCTACCTTCAGAACACAGTACGTCCAGAAAGCCGCCACCTCGCCCACGTCTGCCCCCATTCCCTTCTAGGCTGCCATCCATCTTGCTGGAGTGTTGATTACTTCCCCAGGTGGTTTTGCCTTTGCAACTTTCCCAGCACAGTGGCCAGAACAGTGTCTTTAAAGTACAGGTTAGGTCGGGCACCCCTTACCA
>RJWT010007826.1:0-27098 GCA_004365215.1 Cuniculus paca | reverse complement strand
TCCTTTGTTAGGTTGATTCCTAAGTATTTCATTTTTTTGGATGCTATTGTAAAGGGTGTGGTTTCTCTTATTTCTCTCTCAGTGCATTTGTTGTTTGTGTACAGGAATGCAACTGATTTCTGAGTATTGACTTTGTATCCAGCTACATTACTGAATTTGGTTATGACATCCAGAAGTCTTTCTATGGACTTTTGTGGGTTTTCTACATAGAGTATCATGTCATCTGCAAATAGCGATAACTTAACTTCTTCCTTTCCTATTCTTATTCCTTTTATTTCTGTCTCTTTTCTAATTGCTCTGGCTAATGTTTCCAGCACTATATTGAATAGGAGCAGTGAAAGTGGACATCCTTGTCTTGTTCCCGATTTTAGAGTGAAAGCTTTCAGTTTTTGACCATTTAATGTGATACTGGCTGTTGGTTTGTCATAGATGGCTTTTGTCAGATTGAGGTAAAGGCCGTCTATTCCAATTTTCTGTAGGGTTCTTATCATGAAAGCGTGTTGGACTTTATAAAAAGCTTTTTCTGCATCTATTGAGATGACCATGTGGTTCTTATCTTTGGCTCTATTGATATGGTGTATTACATTTATTGATTTGCCTATGTTGAACCATCTTTGCATTCCTGGGATGAATCCCACTTGGTCATGGTGTATAATCTTCTTGATGACTTGCTGGATTCTGTTTGCCAGTATTTTATTGAGGATTTTTGCATCGATGTTCATTAGAGAGATTGGCCTGTAGTTCTCTTTCTTGGTTGGGTCTTTCTCTGGTTTTGGTATTAGAGCAATACTTGCTTCCAGGAATGATTTAGGGAGACTTCCTTCCCTTTCGATTTCATTAAAGAGTTTGAGGAGTGTTGGCATTAAGTCTTCCTTGAATTTCTTGTAGAATTCAGCTGTGAATCCATCAGGACCTGGACTTTGCTTGGTTGGTAAGGTTCTAACTACATTTTCAATTTCAGTAACTGAAATTGGGTTATTCAGTAGTTTTACATCTTCTTGATGCAGTTCTGGTAATTGATATGTTTCTAGAAATCTGTCCATTTCTTCTGTGTTATCAAACCTATGAGAGTAAAGATTTTTGAAGCAGGTATTGATGATCTTCTGCATTTCCACAGGGTCTGTAGTGATTTCACCCTTTTCATTCCTTGTTGCAACAACTCTGAGATTCCATCTCATTCCAGAAAGAATGGTCAGGATCAAGAAAACCACCAATAACAAATGCTGAAGAGGCTGTGGGGAAAAAGGAACCATTCTCCAAAGTGGGTGGGAGTGTAGACTGGTGCAGCCACTGTGGAAATCAGTTTGGAGGTTCATTAAAAACCTAGGATTGGAAGTCCCATTTGACCCAGCTATTCTGCTTCTGGGCATATTCCAAGGGATGTGAAATCATCATACCACAGTGATACATGTGCACCCATGTTTATAACAGCACAATTTGTAATAGCCAAATCTTGGAAACAACCCAGATGCCCTTCAGTTGAGGAATGGATAAAAAAGATGTGGTACTTTTATACAATGGAGTACTATTCAGCTGTAAAGAATGATCACACTGAGGCTTTTATGGGTAAATGGATGCTACTTGAGACCATACTCATAAGTGAAATAAATCAAACTCACATGTGTAAACACCGCATCATCTCCCTAGTGTAAGAAACTGAAAGACTCAATAAGATAGAAAATCCCCAATAAATATGAGGAAAAGGTTCTGAAGTCCAATAATGGTTTTATTCTTTGATTTGAATAGTTTAAGTCTGTTTTCTACTATTTGATTGCAATATGGGAGAAGATATGAACAGTTGTTTTTGAAGAAAACAAAGGACATTAAGGTAGCCATTGTTCATTTCTTATTGTCTCATTTGAGGGCCTGTAATGCGTTCACTCTTTTGTTTTATCTGGCTTTATATTATTTTGTTTTGTTTGAGTTTATTGTGCGTGAATGTATGAACAACCATTTCGAAGAATACAAGAGACACTAGGGTAGCCATTGTTAATCACCTATTGTTCTGTTTTGAAGACCTGTATTGCTTTCAGTGTTCTATTCTGAAATGCTCTGTTGTGTTTAACTCTGTTCTGTTCTGTTTTGTTTTGTTTTGTTTTATTCTCTTTAAAACAAAAGAAAACTAAAAACTTTTGAAGTTTACTCTCAAATGGGTGGACTTATGCTAATTGTATTTCAAACCTAATATTAAAAAAGAAAGCACATCTGTACTTTGTAAATAATGGACCTTATTTGAATCTTGATTTTTAAAAAAGATTACCATTAATATTATCAAGCAATTTAAAATAAGACCATTTGTCTGTATATTTGATTTCAGTGAGAACTTTCAGCATTGTAGAAATCTATCTATCTATGTATTGATCTATATCTATCTATCTATCTATCTATCTATCTATCTATCTATCATCTTTGCTTTTCTCTCAGTAGGATATGACAAAAATTCACCAATGTCATGGCTGGGGTTTTTTCAAATAATCATGCTTTTCTTCAAATAATGATGTTTCCTTCAAACAGTGATGCAGTCTAGATAAATTAGATTGTGTTAGAATAATTGTTTATGGTACATTGGGTTTGTTAACTATACTTTCTGCCTGTGATAAGGCTGATCTGTCTGTCTTGTGTGGCCTTTAGGTAGCCCCATCCTTCTTTATGCCTTGCTATGCAGGGAGGTGTCCATTCAGGTTGACAGCTTCCCTACTGCTAACGTCATTTCCACCAGCTCCCACTTCTCTTGCACTTTCTCTTCCACAGTTTCATGTTCTGCATCTGCAGAATTTGGCAGGTTTGAGGTAGGTTCTGTTAAAAACAAACAAGCAAAGCAAAACAAAACAAACAAACGCTCAAAAAACCAAAAACTCACAAAAGACTAACCAAATAAAAACCCTCAACAGCCTCCTTATACTTCATCCATATTGGATCCACATATTTGAAGTCAGCTGCTGAGGCCAGGCAGAGAGAGGGTCATTTTACTAATGTCTTTCTGCCAAAGGTTCATGTGCTGAAAGCTTGACTCCCAGTGTGGAGGAGTGGTGAGGAGGTAGAGTCTAATGGAAGGTGACAGAGTAATGGTGGTCTTTGTGAAGGGATTAGTTTAGTTCTTTGGAGGGATTAGGTCTAGGGGGAATGGATTAATTCCATGGAGAATTCGAGTGAGTTGTTACAAAAGAGTGAGTCTGACCCAGTCCAGTCTCTTGCTTTCTCTCTTGTGAGAGAGTCATGTGATCTCTCTTACAAGTGCTCTCATTTTGTCCTGCCATTGCAATGTTGTGACATAGCTAGAAGGCCCTCACCAGAGGGAGACCAAAGAGAGCTCTCTGATGATGGGTTTCCAGCCTTCAAAACTTTGAGTAAAGAAATCTATGTGCTTTATATATTAATCGTTGTTGGTTATTTTGTTATAGCAAACTACACCTACTGAGACAGAAAATTGGTGTGGAGAGTAGGGCTGTTGCTACAATGATACTTGAGAATGTAAAAGTGGCTTTGAAACTGTATAATAGCCAAAAGTTGGGAGTTTGGGGGAACAGTTTAGAAAATCCTGTATTGCTATAAAATGAGCATCACAGGTGATTCTGGTGATGGGTCAAATGATAAAGAGACTAGGAAGAAGTTAGAACTTTGTAGAGTTTGGTTAAATGATTGTGTTAGCTTTTCTATAACTGAGACACAATGCCTGACACATGCAATTTAAAGGAGGGAAGATTTGATTTAGCTCGTTTTGACGGCATTTAGTTTGCAGTCAGCTGGCTCCCAGGCAGGAGTATCATGGGGGAAGGGTGTGGTGAAGTAAAGTTGCTTAATTCATGGCAGCCAGAGAGCAAAGCAGGGGAAGAGTACTAGAGAGGACCATGTATAGTACTCAGGGCTCCAACTCCATAACCCAATCAGACTCATGCAGGAGTGTGCTCTGCTAATCTGCTAGGTGTTTCTTAATCCAATGAAATGGATAGGTCAGGATAACCAGTCACAGTGGTCATGATCAGAATGTTGGTAGCAACGTAGATAATAAAGGTCATACTAAGGAGACTTCAGATGAGACCGATTCTTCAGGTAACTGGAATAAAGGTCACTTTTGTCACACCATTGCAGAGAACTTGGGTACATCATATCCATGCCCTGTGGAAGGCCACATTTAACAGTGATACCCTGGGGTGTCCTGAAGGAGAAATCTTGACATGATATGTAGAAGAAGCCATGTGGTTAATTTTGGCCATTTTCAATGAGATTTACACAGATAGTAAAGGGAGGTGGAGATTAAAATTTTGAAAAATTCACATCCTGCTCATGTAAAGATTAAGATCCTTAGATGGAAAGAAGGCAGGCTCTATACATCAAAAAAAATGCAAAAGTAGCCCTGAGGGTATCATATTAATCTTCCAGATTCCCAGTCCTAGAGGCTTTGGGAGTAGAATGGGCTCAGGAAATGGGCTTGAGATGCTCTCCACAGACTCACTGCCTAGGGTTGCCACAAGATTCTGCCCCTTGCTTTCCAGCAAAATGCTCTGCACCTGCTCTATGTATAGCTTGAGAGAGCCGAGACATGGCCCTAACTGCTCCAAATGCAGTAAGTCGCAGACCTTGGTAGTGTCCATGTTGTGCTAATTTTGCAGGCACAAATGAAAGGTGTAGATGAGAGGTCTCTGGGGTCATAGCGGCTTCAATTGCTATTTCAAAGGAAAGTCTGGGAGGCCCTGTTGCCGGAGTGGTGCCACTATATAGCTTCCCCACTAAAATGCCTAGTGAGGCTGTGAGGCTGGGACCACTAATCTTGGGTAGTCTGCAGTATTATGTGGCTTCCAGCAGTGTCAACACCAGCCTGGGAAAGACAACAGCACACAGCCTGGTATAACAACTCAAGGCAATGCATGTGGGCTGCAACCAGCAAGGCCAGAGACTGGAGCTGGTGGAGGCCAGGGGGGCCCACTACTCACTGCCTCCTGTACAGGATGCTGGAAGTGGAGATTTAATTTACTAGTATCTCCATGATACATTTGAGACTTCCCTAGGGCCTGTGATCTCCTTCTACTTGGATATTCCTCCCTTTTAAAATAGAAATGTTTACCCGGTCTGTTTTAGCACTATATCTTGAAACCATGTAACTTGTTCTTTATTTACCAGTCCACAGCTGGGAGGAATTTGCCTTGCATTTCCAATAGAACTTGGGACTTTGCACTTTTGAGTTGGCTGGAATGAGGAAGCCTCTGGGACCTTAAGCATGGAATGAATGCATTTTAAGTAGAATATGAACCTTGGCGGGGAGGCACAGAATGCTATGGTTTGGATATCACTGACCCACCAACAATGCTGGACAGTTGGTCTTCCACGAGGTGGTGTTGAGGTGGTGGAACCTTTAAGCACTGGGGTTTAGTGGGAGGTGATTGAGGCATGACAGTCCTTGTGCAGGGATTGATGCTGTGTTTTCAGAGTGGGTTAGGGCTCACAGAGTGGAATAATTCTCTTAAGATTGACAGCTAGTTTTTTTTTAAGTGAGAGCCAGGACCTTCAGCATGTGCTGTCTCTCCAGGTTCCTACACGAAATGCCATTGCCATGCAGTGGCAGAGTTGGAAGACTCCTACCTTGGCCCACTGATGACGGCCATCTGATCATGGATTTTCAGCTTCTAAAACTGTAAGCTAAATAAACCCCTTTTAATACACTATCAAGCATTTTAATACATTATCAACCAAAATTAACCCATTTTTAATACAGCATCAGGTATCTTCTTATAGTAAGTTAAAGCAGACTAAGATGTGTTCCAAGTCAAAACACACATCACTCTTCCTGGTAACATGTTGCCTAAACATAATTCCTTGCTGGGTGAAATTTCTCTTGGCATAATTCACTGTAGCCATTGCTTGATGATGCCTCATGTTTGTGTTGTGATGCGCCATGGGGGAGAGGTACTCGAGTGAGACTCCTACTACATAATTGTGAAAGGGTGGCAGGAGACCAGCATGTCCCACACAGTAAGGGATTTTTAGGTAAGGACATTGTCTTGGTTACTTTTCTCTCATTGCTGGGACAAAACACCTGACACCCAAAGTGAAGCAAGGAAAGGTTTATTTAGCTTACGGTTCTGGAGATTTCAGTCCATAATCAGCTGGTTCCAAGGCAAGGTGGCATGGCACTGGGGCAACACTTTAAGGCAGCAGCCAGAGTGAAAAAGCAAAGCAAGCCTCCTCTCCTCTCTTATATTGTACACAGGCCACCCCCTCTTCAGGATGGGTCTAACACTCACAAAATGTCCTTGCCCTCCTTTGCACAGGATGAGGATATTTACAATGTGAGAACCCTGGCTCCCTGCTGAGTCTCTCAGTTAAACTTTTAAACAGCTAAAGTTGACACAATGTAGCAACCATAACAGGCATCAAGGATCAAGGATATGCCCAGGCATGGTACACTCCTGGCCTAATTTCCCATTAGTGGTTGAGAATGGCAGGTAGGCACAGAGTGACATCACTTTTGCTTGATGGCTAAGCTACCTCTTTGCCTCAGGCCAGATGCCTGAAGTGAAAGGGACCCAGCAACCTTTCTGGTTTGCTTTAGGAGGCAGTGCCTGGGAACTTCTGTTCTCCTCAAGGGCAAATAACCTTGTCTGGATGCCCTCTGAGGAGGCCAGGTAAGTCCTCTGGCCAAGAGCATGACACTTGGAACCAAAGGGAAGGAGGAAACTATTATGTCTGCAAGCATAGAAGGAATGTCCTGACGTCCCCATTTGTGGACTCGGCCCACTAAACGGGAATTCCTAAGAACCCCTGTTAATCAGTTCAGTCCTTGAGGGTGAGCGTCCTCAGGAAGCCTACACACTCTCTGGTGTTCAGGGGACAAACCCTGGGTGTTTGGGACCTGTGTGATGGGAGCAAGGTTCCTGCACAGTCAGATGTCATTTGACCAGATTTTCCCTCCCTGGTGCTTCCCTCCCATAGTCTCAGGCTCTGCCTCTGCCCAATTTAGTAGACCTGACCCCAGTCTTTGCTGCCCTGCCCCTGTGGAAGCCTCACCTTGGCCATGGATAAGGAGTAGCAGGAGCCCACAGGCCATGGTGTTCAGCTGCACATGAAACTGGTCCAGCCCCATGGTCATGGTCTGCTGTTTCTTCATTGCTACCAGCAACTCTGTGTTTTATCACAGGCAACTCAGGAGCAGGTCCTCCCCCATGCTGGAATTTGGACCTAGGCAGGCTCTGGGTGGGGCCCAAAAAAAGTTAATGCTGCAGGAGAGCCACAGTGAGCAGGCAGAGGTCACTAGTAGCCAGTGGCCAGCAGTTGGGGCATGGCTACCTGCCCTCTGCCTGGCTTTTTTGGCTTCCTTCCAATGCACTGAGTGATTTCTGCAGTCCCCAAGAAATACCAGGAGCCCTCTCTTCAAGCCTGCAGTCTCTGCATCCACTGTCCTTACAGTCACAGGCCCAGTGAGGTGTTGGGGGCAGAGAGAAGGGAGCAGAAAGCTGTAATTGGAGGACCTGGGAGGACTGCTCTGAGGAGGTGCAGGAGAAAGGATCCACACAGGAGGTGCAGGTAGACCTTTGATCAGGCTAAAAGGAACACTTCGAGCAAAGGCTGTGAAGTGTGACTGTACCTTCATCTTGAAAGCTCCTCCTTCGCTTTTGGACTCATAGTTGACTGAATCCTCTTCAAGTCCCCATATCCCTATATAGTCCTGGTGTGAGGGTCTCCACAAACTCTTCCCCACTCTACTGTGGCTGCTTTATTGGAGCACAGTGGAGACTGTGGCACTTCATAGGGACCTAGCCCCTTGTATCAGTCAATATTTTACTAGAGAAACAGATATACCATAAGATATACAAATGTATAAGAAATCACACGATTGGCTTATGATGGTCACCCACAGAGTTGGATGAGGAAAAGTGCAGACGGTGTCTGTACATTGGAGACTGAAGGTTCAGTCCAAGGTCTGGAGCTCACTACAGGGTCCCGTGCAAGTCCACATTAGGAGGCAATGGGTCTGCAATGGAAGACTGAAGAGTCCATGCCAGAAGGCTGAAGGATCCAAGGTGGAAGATAAAGAGTCTGTTCTAAAAGTCAAGAGATGACATCCAAGCTGAAGACGATGACTGGAGCTCCTCCAAAGAACAGAAGCAGACCCGTCCTTCCTCATTTTCCTTTTATACCATCCAGGTGACAAGATGCCTAGAATCTTCTACACGCTAGGGAGTAGAATTGTTCAGCCAATCTAGTTAAGCTTCTAAACTTCTCAAATTGACACAATAAATCAACCATCATACCTCTGCTCACCCTACTCCTGCCCTGTGGTCCACTTCTGTAAATATGGAGTTACAATAATTTATCCACTTGGCAAACATTTAATAGTACCTGCTTGTTCCAAAGCTGAGGATATAGCAGGCTTCTCCAAGGCCTATGGTACCACTGGGAAGGCAGTCCCAAATCTGGGAGATTCAAAAAAGAAAAGAAAAAGGAGACTCCTTCTAGGTAAGAGTGAAGACTCCAGGAGGCAACAGTACCAGTTCAGTCACCTTCCAGAGTAAGTGTTTTGGGCTCAACTTCTGGTGGCTTCTAATGCCTTACTGATAACCAGTCGTGGTCTCTGTATACAACCCACAATGGGCTTGGACTTCCACAGCCTAGCATCCCAAGAATCCTTTCTCCGCACTTTCTAGGGATAACCGTATTCCAGGTTAATTGGGGTGATCAGCACAGAGCAGTGGAAAGGGTCCACAAGACCAGTTGTTGGTTCAATGTCTCCCATCTACTTCCCACTGGTACAAGCCATGGTCCCAGCCCATGTCTGGGCAGGTGCTCTCTCAGCTCTTAGTTCTTTTTACCTAATTAACACCTGGGCTGTGGGTCCTGTGAGAACTCCAGCTCTGATGGAGACCACTATGAAGCAGCTCTGAACAGGATTTAAAATTAACCAGTTGGCTTTGTATATTTACTTTTGAGTCTGTTCAAGACCTCGACCCCCTGTCTGGAGACAGGCTGTGGACTCATGGTAAGTGCAACTCTGTGAGTCTCTGGTCCTGGCCGAGGCCTGCAGTGGCCTGTGATGCCATGTTACCTCAAAGGACAAGACAAGGCACAGCTGACGATGCTTGGCTCCAACCACAATTCACTAAACAGAGACTATAGCTGCAGGAATCTTACTCCTGCAGTGAAAGACCAATCTGGAGAAAAGGTAGTTTTCCTCAATTAACATAATTTGTTACTTGGAGAAGTCCTTGAGCCGACTCCCAAGGTCCTGCTCAGTTACCCACATTTTCTGCTCTAAGTCCTTCCCTTGTTTGAAAACCAAACAAATATGGGCCTCCCAGAGAAGTTCTTTGTCTAAGCCCCCAGAGGATTTCAAATTCTGCTAGAGAATTTTGATCCTCCTGGAGCCCTAAAATCATACCACTTGTCTCTTTTGTTTAAACCATCACTGTCCACTCATTTGGGAGGTTGTGGGCCTGATCAGTCCACAATAGAGCTCCTTTCAGTTCAGTGTCCTTTCTTCTTGATGATAAAGGACAACTCAGTGCTGCTTCCTAATCCGAGGGCTGCTGTTCACCATGACTGGGGTGAAGGTCCCCACGTGCTCTGCTGTGTTTGCAACAATTTACTAAGGCATCAGTGATGGCCCATGTATTAGTAAGAATGCAGAATGAAGATGTGTCTCAGGAATATGACTGTGTGTGGAGAACGGTATTTTTAAAAAAAGGTATATGGAGACAGAGAAAGAGAGAGAGAGAGGCAAAAAGAGACTGAAAATTAGGGAAATATCAGCAGTGAGAACAACTACACTCCGATTCAACAGAATTAGATTTAAGAACCGTAGGTCCAAGTGTTGGTGAGAATGTGGAGCAACTGACCTCATAATGTATGGTTGGTGGGATGTGAGATGATGCAGTCATTGTGGAAGAGACTTGGGCATTTTCTTGAAAAGGTAAACACACAGTGTCACATGACTCAGCAATTTTCTTCTCAGGTCTTTACCCCATAGAAAATGAGAGTATGTGTCCTCATGAAGACATGTCTGAAAGTGTTCAGAGCAGCCTTATTAAAGATAACCAAACATGGAAGTCATTCAGATGTGCATTACCTGGGGCGTGGACGTGTGTGGTGTCTCCCTACGTGGAATGCCACTTCACAAAAGAAGGAGCGAAGTCCAGCTTGAATCTCAAAACTTTATACTAAGTGACAGAGCCAGTCTCAAAGGACTCCTTTTTATGTGATACTAGAGAAAAGGTAAAATACAGCAACAGAAAGCAGTTAGGAGGTTGCCAGTGAGCAAGGTGGAGGGTGGTGATGACTGTACATGGCCGTGAACAGAATTTTGCAGTAAAAAAACATTTTGAATGTGATGTGCTGGTGGTTGGATGCCTCATGCATTTACTTAAATTTACCAAACTATGGAACTAAAGTGGGTGAACATAAGTGTATGCAAATTGTTTACAACAAAACTCTTAAAAATAAGATTATGAAAATCTAAAGATACTTGGTAAGAATATTCAGGAACCCACTTTGGAGATGTATCACTTAGGGTTTTACTAGAGAAACAGATATAACAAGATACATAAATATAAGAAATTACAAGATTGGCTTATAGTGTCAGCCACAGAGTGGGATGAGGAAGCATGCAGAGGATGTCTGCACACTGGAGACTGAAGGGTTCAGTCCGAGGTCTGGAGCTCACTGCAGTATTTTGTGCAAGTCTGCATCAGGAGGCTGCTTTGTCTGTGATGGAAGGCTGATGAGTCTATGCTGGAAGGCTGAACGATCCCAGGTGGAAGCCGAAGTGTCTGTGTAGAAGCCAGGAGACAACATCCAAGCTGAAGATGAATACGGGAGCTCCTCTGAAGAACAGAAGCACATCTGTCTTTCCTCATTTCCCTTTTATACCATCCAGGCAACAAGTGGCCCTAGGGTGGGTCCTCTACACCCTAGGGTGTAGAATTGCTGAGCCGATTTAGTTAAGCTTCTAAACTTCTCACGTTGACACAATCAATCGACCTCTACAGGAGGAGTGTCCTGCACACCTGAAGAACTGAAAACCATATAAAACCATGTTTGCAGCCAGTGTTCAACAATGCTTTCAGGAAGCAGTGGAAATGTTAAGTGCCAGTCCAGGTCTCTACCTCTGCTAAGTACCTCAGCCCAGGCTTAATGTTGTCCTTGTCTGTCACCTGGAACCTAGCATGGATAATGTGGGCATCTACATATTTTAACTTCAAATCAGCTTAAGGAGGGTAAGTGGGACAGAGATAGAGGAATTTGGGGAGAGGTGGCTCTGGGCATGGAACAAGGGACACAGCTTTTTAAAGACAGAGAAAAAGTACTTTGGGGAACAAAGAAACAGACAAACTGGCACTTTTGTACAAGGAGGCAAATATACACAACACATTTTATTGGAGGAGCCAAACAAAATTTAGAGACACCAATGAAGTGAGAAAGAAAATTAGCCACAAGATGAGAAGAGTGGGAGTTAGAGTCAGGAGACTGCAAAGGTAGTTCCCTGGATGGAGAGATACTCAGGGAACCAGAGAACTGGAATCTCTTCCTCCAGACACATGTGGACCTTCTGAACCCCAATCCCACTTCTAAGATAGATCTTATAGAAAACCTCTTTGCAGATCTGTAATGATTATGTAAGCACAGACCTCACGGTGTCTTCAGACTCAATGAAAACAACAGCAAACTTTAGGAGACGCGCCACTCAGTACCCGCCTGGATTTCCTGGACAATCCCCAACAGGCCTGACTCCAAGGCCAATGGACATGTCCTATCTTGCTTCTCACAGAAATAGAGCCATTGACCTCTCTAAACAGAAATAGATGCATGAGTCAGTTTTTTCAAATGTTAATGATAGGTGACATTTAATCTAGGGGGATAACAGGTAGAGACATTTTCAGTGGTTGGCAGCTTCAGTGGCTGATATTGGGGAACTTTAGGAGCTATAGTCTTTACAACTTGGACCGCTCTCCCAAATTCATATGTGGAAACCCATGCTCTAATAGGAAGGCAGGAAGAGGTAGAGCGCTTAGGATATAATAAATTTATGAGGGCTATTGTTTGTCCCTTCTTCCAAGTAAGGACACTGTGAGGATGTGCCATTTATGAGCCAGAGAGCAAGCACTCACTACTCACCAAATCTGCCAGGATCTTCACCCTAGATTTCCCAGAGTACAAATCTATGAATAAATTTCTGTTGTTTACAAGCGTCCTTTCTTAGGATACTCTTTTTTTTATTTTAAAAAGCAAAACAGAAAAAAGTATAGAAATGATACAGAATTTCAAAAAAAAAGTAGGAAATTAACACTAGTTACTATATTACATATTGTTATCTTAGAAGTAGTTGTTCAGGTTACGAGATTTAGGTATGAAAAAAGTGACCAAACAATGAGAGCACAAACTGTTCTTTTTGATGAAATTACAGAGATTAGTATAGTTATCTATCTTGTATGTTTGTATATATGTATATATATACACATATATATGTATATGTTATCTATCTTGTATATATACCTATAATCTTTTCCTTTCTTCCTTTTCTCCTTTCCCCTATCCCAATTGTTCTTTCCTTTTGAGCACTTTCTTTCCTTTTTATTTATTTTATTTTATTTTTGGAAATATTTATTTATTTATTTTAAATATGAAATGGCTAACATATATATCTTACAATCACTGAAGTAGGGGGAGAGGCTTGGCTCTGGATGTCCCGGTCCCATGGATGATACTCTTTTATAGCAGCCTAAACATACAAATATCCTAGGTTTATGTAATCAGGTTTTCTGTTGGCCCCCTATAGATATAAGTACATGTGAGATTCACTGAGAGGTAGACCTAGAATTGTTACTCAGGTGTGAGCCAATACCCCAAGCATCTCCTTCATTTGAAGAAGGTGTGGGAGCTGATAGAGAGACAGAGGGAAGAGAGAAGATGTAGTAAAGAAGGGAGGAGGGGGCCATGTACAGTGGCGTGTGCAGAAAAGTGAGTATCCATTGGAATTTGCCCATCCACCACTCTCTGGAGGATATACTGAATGGGTCCACCAAGAGGGAACCATGGCAGGATTGGCAATAAATATCATGCAGTAGAATCTTCATAAATGTTGGCTGAATGGATGGATGAAGGGTGGTTAATGGCTGCATGATTGTGGAGTCAACCTAGGTTCCTCAGTGGTCATGACTGTGGGCTGACGCTGACTCACACTCAAGCCTACTCTATCCCAAACAGGAAGCTACAGATCTGTGTGCCTGTCCCTCAGGTGCCTTTAGCTCCTGGATCATCTGAGACAGTGTCGCCTTCCAGAAGTTCAGCCTGGGGGTCTTCAGGGTGTGCCCATGGCAGGTTGACCCTCCAGCTGCAGGTGTAGTTCCTTGTAGTTCAATGCAGGCCTGTGGGACAGGCCTTTGCCGTTGAGGTTCCTGTGGACGTGTCCTCCCAGCAAGGAAAAGAGGTCATTCTGAGTCCAGCAGAGTGCAGACCTCAGCACTTTGATTTGCTCAGACTAGGCATCTAAGCTGGTCAGTGGGACCTGGGTGATGAGGAAGAGATTCCTGCTTTAGGAAAGGAAGGACCTGCCACCAATATCTCCTCCGTGTGTAGAAGCACAAATGGGCCAGTTTTCTCCCTCTTTCTCAGAGGTAGGCTGTGACTGAACCACAGCACTGTGGTCCCTCATCCAGTTCACTAAGAAAGGGACTGGTGACCTGTACTAAAAAGGCACATCTAACTGAATTGATTCTGGGGTCATTTCCAGTGCAGAAAGTCCCCTTTTCCTTCTGATACTGGGAAGTCATTCAGGAAACAAATATGCCTTGGAGACACTCCTTTCCTGTCCATACCGGACACCATCATCTGGGTGGGGACAGTTGGAGGAGGGAGCACAGGCTAGAGTAGAAGGGCTTGGATTGTAATCCTAGTGTAGCCTTTTGAGTGCTAGAATTGTGATACCAGCCCCTCTGTGGGCCTTGAATGTGAAGTGTTCCTCCTGCCTCAGCTTCCCAAGCATTGGGATTACAGGTGTGTACCACCACACCTGGCCTTCCATCCGTTTTCTTGCAAATGATGTGAACGCATTCTATTTTATAGCTGAATAATATCATATATATATATATATATATATTATACCACACTTTCTTATGTATCACACTTTTTATCCATTTATCTGGGAATTCTTTCGAGATAGGGTTTTGTTATATAGTTCATGTTGGCCTTGAACTCACTATGTAGCCTAGGTTGGTCTTGAACTTGTAGAGATCCTCCTGCCTCAGCCTCTTGAGTGCTGGGATTACAGGCATGAGCCACTATGGCTGGCCTATTCATTGTTGGGCACCTAGGCTAGTTCCATAGCTTAGCTATTGTGAAATGCACATGGGTATGCTGCTCTCTCTCTAGTATGAAGTGTGATCAGAAAGTAAAATTAATGTTTAAGTTTTTTTTATTTTAAAGAGAATAAAACAAAACAAAACAACAAAACAAAACGAGAACAATATTGGATTTCAAAAACAAGACAGTAGGAAGTCAACAGTAGTTACTATATTGCACATTGTTATCCTTTAAATAGTTGCTCAGACTACCAGATATAGGCATGCAAAGTTAATCAAACAATATAAGCACTAAGTTGTTTCTTTACTTCAGTTGCTATCATTTTAGAAATTTCAGGTGTGACTTTTAATTTATTTTGCATCTATGTCTCCTGGTCTTGTTCTGGGTGGGCTGGAGTTCTGAGATTGCACCTTGCTCCTTCATCTGGACATTTTCCTGTGTTTCTCCAGATCAGTCAGTTGTTGAGTCCCAGGTGCTTCCTGCACTGGCTGCCCATCCAGTGGTGCAGGTGATTGGGCTAGAAACCTGGATTCCTCAGATTCCAGGTTCCTGGGTTGGTGGAGAAGTGTGAGGCTACCCACTTACTGTTGCTTCCCTAACAGCAGCTGGGCCTGAGGGCGTGGCTTCTTCTCCTCTGGGCCTAAGCTGGCAGGCTCACCAGGGAGCACCTGGCCCATGGCTAATGTTTAAGTTTTAAAAAATATTTATCACAGTAGAGGACACACTGTCAATAATCCTCCTCAAAATACTTTTCCTCGGTTCAACCACACTTAGTCCATTGTTCTTGTCAACTTTCTAAGCAGTTCTAGAAGTCTTCTTTTTTTGTGGTTGTCTGGATGTCTTGAATTCATTCAAAATATTTGGTGCATGCCTGTAGTCACAGTACTTGGGAGGCTGAGGCGGGAGGATCACTGTAGTTTGAGACCAGACTGAACTGCATAGTGAGACCCTGTCTCAAAAAAGACAAAAAACAAACAAAAAACCAAAAAAATAAATTGTCATAAACATTTGTTCAACTTAGTGTGATCAAAAAAACTGAATGTTTCAATTAAAAAACTTTGTTACAGTAAAAGACACATTGCCATGAACCCCCTCAGAATAATACAGCTATACCTCCTCACCTCCAATACGCTTATCCATTGTTCTTGGCAATGTGTTATTATCTGTAATACATTCAAAAAATTTAAACATTCACCATTCTTTTGATCTGCTCTTGTATGTGGAACTTAATTTTTAGGAGCATACACTGAGGAGTGATATAGATGCATCAAATGGTAGCTCTGTTTTCAATTTTTTGAGTGGCTGTAGTGACTTACATTTGCACCAGCAGTGTAGCAGTTTTCCTACCCCCATTCTCACCAATACTTCTTTTTCGTACTTTTGATGATAGTCATTCTTATTTATGTATTTATTTATGATTTTTGGAACATACTGAGTTTTATTAATATATAATTTCTTTTCTAAGAAAAATAACATTTCCCACAAAAATGTCTTTTGGAGTAAAGGGGTTACTTTTTGACTCTATGAATGACTGCTTTTTGAATTTTCCTCTCAAAACTGATTTCCAGTGTATTGATGCAAAACATCCCACTATAGCCAACTCAGTGAGGTATGTTAATAGGTTATGCAATGCAGTTTAGCTGGATTGAGTATTAAATTTAGGCACTGAATTCTTTTCTTCATACTTTTTTTTTTTTTTGCAGCACCGGGGATTGAACTCATGACCTTGCGCTTGCCAGGCAGGCGCTTAGGCCGCTGAGCTAGATCCCCAGCCCTGGTGTTTTTGAGACAGGGTCTCACTATGCCATTCAGGCTGGCCTTGAGCTCACTTTGTAGCCCAGGCTGGTCTCAAACTCACAACGATCGGCCTGTCTCAGCCTCCCAAGTGCTGGGATTACAGCTGTGAGCCACCACGCCCGGCTCTTCATACATTTTTTTACTAGTGCATATTAGTTACATAGATTAAAAGGTTTCATTTTGGCAGATTTGTACGTGTATATAACATATTCTAAACATTCCCATTCCCCCATTACTTCCTGGCCTCTCATCCCCCTAGTTTCACATTTTTTGGGGGAAGTTCAATGTATACAATGTAATTTGATTATATTCATGCCCTCATTACCTGCCCTTGTTGCCCTCCTCCCTTTCCCTTCCTTTTGTCTAATAATAGTCTCCCTTCTACTTTCTTATCATCTTTTCTAGGTTCCATATATTTGGAAAAAAATGTGATATTTGTCTTTCTGATATTGGCTTATTTCACTGTGATGATTTCCTGATTGCTCCATTTTTTTTTTGCAAATGATAAAGTTTTCTTTTTATGGCTGAATAATACCCCTTTGTGTATATATGCCACATTTCCTTAATCTGTTGATGAACACCTAGGCTGGTTCCATATCTTGGCTTTTGTATATTGTGCTACAATAAACACGAGTGTGCAGGTATCCTATTATATGCTGACTCTAATTCCTTTGGGTATATACCAAGGAGTGTTATAGCTGGATCAAATGGTCGTTCTATTTTTAGTTTTTTGAGGAACCTCCATATTGATTTCCATAGTGACTGTACTAACTCACATTCCCACCAACAGTAGAGAAGGTTTTCTTCTGCCCCTCGTCTTTGCCAGCATTTAGTGGATTTCTTCTCCCAAGCTAGCGTGCCATGTAGAGGGAGTCACTTGTGGTGTAAGACCCCACACTGTATTTGAACTCCACAATGACTGTGACCTTTCCTTGGGGTTAGCTCTGCTGGTCTGTTGCTCCTCCCTGGGGCTGCCGGCACTCTCTGGGTCTACCTTGTGTTTGTGAGACAAGTCTTCCTCCCAGGGAACTGAAGTTAGCGTTTCAAATTGTTTTGTCCTTTTCCTTACATTGTCTTCAGTTTCTCAGTGATATTTAGTTTTCACCCAGGCTCCATGATTCCCAGAGCTCTGCTTCTCTTTGCTAAGTTGCTCTTTTTCAGGTATCTCAGTTCCAGGTCCAGAAGAGGCTATGATTTCCTGCTGGCTTCTAGTCCACTATCTTAGTTCTTAGGCATCAAATTAATTTATTGATACCAATGTTTTTCTCCTTGAACAAATTTTAACTAGGCTCCTCTGAGGCCTCACCTAGCCTAGACCTCAACCTCAGAACAACCTTATCAAGTTTGCATAAGCCAGTTATCTTTTTATTTAGTGGTACTGGAATTGAACTAGGCCTTTTGCACTGAGCTATATCCCTAGACATTTTTAAAAATTTTAAATTTTGTAACAGAATCTCACTAAGTTGCCATGCTGTCCCCGAACTTGCCTCAGGCTCCCAGAGCACTGGGATTACAGGTATGTACTGCCATGCCTGGGTGGTGACAGTCATTCTGACTGAGTTGAAATAGAATCTCAATATAGCTTAGATTTACTTTTCCCCGATGGTGAAATATGTTGAATGTTTTCATAAAATTGCTAACAATTTAAACTTCTTTTGAGAAGTGTCCATTCAATTCATTTAGTGATTGGGCTATTTGGGTTTCTTTTTCTTTTCTTTTTCTTTTGGGGTGTAAAGTATTTTGAATTCTCCTTATATTCTGGATATTAAGCCTCTGTTGGAAGAGTAGCCTGCAAATCTTGTCTTCCATTCTACAGGTTGACTTTTCACTCTGTTGATTATTTCCTTTGCTGTACAGAATCTCTGAAATTTGATGTATGTCACTTTTATTGTTATTGCTGTTATTTCCTCTGATATTGGAGTCTTAGGAAGTCTTTTCTGGACCAATGACTTTGACTGTTTTCCTTATATTTTCTTCCAAGAATTTCAAAATTTCAGGTTTTAAAACCTAGGTCTTTGGTCCATTCTGATCTTTGTACAGAGTGAGAGATAAGGACCTGGTTCCAATCTTCTACTTTATAGATATTCATTTTCTCAGCGCCATTTGTTACAGAGGCTGTATTTCTCCAGCACATTCTTTTGACTTTCTTAAGAATCAGATGGATACAGTAGTGTGGGTTTGTTGCTGTTTCCTTTTCTTAGTCATTGTCACTGAGACACAATACCCAACACCCACAATGTAAAGGAGGACAGGTTTAATTTGGCTCATGGTTTTAGACCACAGTTGGCCAGTTCCAAGGCAGGAAGGGATGGTGGAAGGGTCTGAACAGAGGAAAGCAGTTCACATCTTGACATCCAGGAAGCAAGGAGACAAGGAAGGACTGGGGCAATTACCCTTCTAGGTCACACCTCAGTGCATCTAACCAGATCCCACCTTCAAACTGCAGGTGAGTTGTGGCACCCCTATAATCCACTCACCTTTCAAAAACACCAGGCAAGACTGCATGAGGCTTGGAGGACACTAGATAAAAACCATGATAACATTCGTCTATTTTACTTCACTGATCTCCATGTATTTTTTGTGCCAGTACTATCCTGTCTTTGTTACCATTGCTTTGTGGTGTATTTTTCAATTGGAAATTGTGATACCTCCAGCAGCAATCTATTTGCTTAGAATTTAACTATGAGGCTTTACTGAGATGAGGGACATCAAGTTCCTGATGCCTGAAGTTTGATAAAGACTGAACTCCAAAACTGAATCCCATAGACCTCACTGAACTATGAATGCCACAGACCTCCCCTGAACTATGAAACCCATAGACCTCACCTGGGACTCACAGTTCAGAGCTACCTTCTAGGCAGTCAGGCTTGTTACAGATGTACTCATACTGAAAGTGTATTATGTGGAGTGCAGGGATCATGAACTTATAGTCCCTGGAACTGGGCTTTGAGGGTCTAGATAGCCTCATTGTCTCCCATGTATTCTTCTATCACCAGATCACCAAACTCAGCATACAATATCTGGTCCAAGAAGAGCATGGAGAGTCAGGTTAGGCAGGCTCTAGGGAAGAAAGGGTGGGTAGTATCTCAGGGTAGGGAGATGAGGACTGGAATGGGACTAGAATAGTAAGAAATCATCAAGGTCTCATTCACAGATACATAAATATTTCAGCCTTTGTTCTTGAGGGTAGTTACATGGGCAGGAATCTGGGGGTGCCATGTCGCTGGGGCTAGAACCTCATCATCTGTGTAGATGTGTTATGCAGAACAACCTGCATGGTCTTTCTGTCCATTTCCTTCTGGGCTTCAGTGAAGTCCAGGAACTAAGTGTTGGAAGGATGGTAAGAAGTTGAGTGTGGCATGGGCCTCTATTGGTGTAGTCCTGAGAACCACCCAGGACTGGTTGCACTCCCAGACTACTGGGCCTCAACATGGGAGTGCTCCAACCATACTCATCATTGTTGACATCAATAATCCTGGGGACAGGTTGAAAATCAGCAGAGGCCAGCAGCTCCTGCGGATGTCTGGGCAGGAAATTCCTATCCATTATACTAGCAATCACAGTGTACAACCGTGGTGGCATAGAGGGTGAATGATTACTCCGATATGAGACTTAGTTCAATCACAGAGAGGTCCAGAGGGGCTATCTCAACAAAAAATGCCCAGCATTAGGGAGACTCCCAGGAGAATCCCCAAAGCTGAGAACTCTCTGGCTTTTATTTAGAATATCAGCATAAATGAAAAAAGCAGAATAAATACAGTTTGGGCAACGAACTGTCTCAAGGCTAGGCAGTTTTTCTTGGGGAAAGGGGAAGAGTAATAGACAGATACAACGTGATTCAGTAATCTAAGCTTGTTATTTAGCCATTCATTTCTCATAGGATCTATGTGCTTTGCCCTGCAGTTTCACCATTCACTCCTCACAGAGTCTGTGTGCTTTTGACCTGCAGTTTGACCATTAGCCTTTGCCTCTCAGTTTAACCATTTGCTCTTCGGTCAAGCATCCTACAAGCAATGATCTTGAAGGTCTAGGGGGCACTGAAGGTTTTGCATCATGGTCAAGTTTCACACATTTTCTGGTGCCCAGTGTGTTACTTCCACTCTTTTCTAACTCATGCCAGGGTGCTCTACTTACCCAGAAATATGCCCCTAATACTCCCACACACACCTAGGCTTAGCATATCTTGGTCCTCATTTCCCATATAGGGCTATGAGGACACCAAGCCATGGAGATGAGGCAATTAGTTCAAAGCAGTAGGGACTGTCTCTCCCACACACTGTCAGCCCCCTTCTCCACATCTGAGAACATTCAGCCTGACCTGGGTAATAACCAGCATTTCCTCTTCACTCTTTCCCCTCAGGCATCTCACCTGGGCCTCTGAGTCTACTTCCTCATAGTCAGACAGGTTGGCCACTATGTGTGAATTGACTGGTGAAGGGTTGGCTCATTTTCTTAGGCAGAGAAAGGGGTGCACCTAAGGCTCAATGTTAAGTGCAAATGAACCGCAAAATTTCCAAGGATACTCTGTGTGGACCACTGCACACCACTGTGTGAAAATGTTCCAACTTCCCTGTTGCCAGAGGTCCCAGACACAGGGTTCATTCCACTTGTTGACATGGTTCATCCTATGATGGGTGCTCTCGGGTACAGCTTTGCCAGTCGCAGAATATATTTAGCCTCTGTGAGGCAGAAGTGTGTGGATTCTGACCCTTGAGGTCCTCAGAAATTCCTAGGAAGTTCATTATTTCCAAGGCACTTTGACTGCCTGTTGTCCCCACTGAACAGACAGAGGACCAGAGGCTTTTAGGGTGAGAGGTGACAGCAGAGGGAGGCAGCTTGGACTGGGGAAGTTGAGAGCACTCACTGCGGAGGTGGTTTCAGAAGAGCTGGAGATGAGGCTGGGTAGCAGGGCCACCACACTCTTCATGTTGGACCATGGAAGTATCCTCAGGACATGGGGAGATGACATGTGAGAACACATTTGTGTTACCTGCAGATGCTCTAAAAAATGGTGATACAGTCAGGATTGCCTCCAAAGTGGGTGATATTCTGTTTCACCCAGCATAAGGCAGCTACTTGGTCCAGGTAACCCTAGTTGCCAGGAGTGTGCTGGTTTCCAGTGCTGAGAAGTAGCAGGGATAGGGTTCACAGGCCTCTCTCCTGGCTCTGCTCAGTCCCCGTTTCTCAGCCCAGGCCCAGATTTACCTGAGGAAGGATACCCAGACAGTTCTGGATAGTGACCACCACTGTGCTCTCAGAGGCCACCAGTGTGGATCTGTCATACAAGGAAACCATGCCTACAACCAGCACACCATTGTGCATCCATACCATTACCTGGAAAAATCAAGACAGATGTCACACAGGTCTCATCCAGCCAAAACCCGCTTACCTACCCACACATTATCCATTCTTTTGGCTCAGTGTAGATGAGCATAGACAGAAGTCCAGTAAAACCTCATCGCCTGGGCCAAGGTTGGACCCAAGTTCCATCAGGTAGACCAGAACTCTTCTACTTTACTGTTTATCCCATGAAAGCAAGCCTGCCTCTATTCTCTGAGGGTTTATTCTTTGATCTTTTTAAAGTAGAAAGAAAAGGTATTTTCTGAATTGCCCCATCTGAATGTTAATCAAAAGAATGACCTAAACTTATTGGCCCAACAGGTAAGTATATTAATCATGGTTGAAGTCTTGGGTAATCTCATAAGGGAGAGTATCCTGGGCACAAGTCTCTTATCTCTGGCAGCAGCAAGGGGCTCATGACTCAATACTCAGGGTGTGGAGAATTTCTTGGATTTCACAGAGATAAGATACTTATCAGGGTATAGATTGAAGCAGGGCCCAGGCTTGTCTTGTCCCTTCTAATCTTTTTCTCCTTCAGTTTGTGTGTGTGCATTCCTTAGGCTTGAACTTGGAGCTTGCAATTGCTAGGCAGTTGGTGTACCACTGAGTCACATCCCTACCTCACCTAGTCTTGGCAGAAAAATATCTTCCCATCCCTCTGCTGGCCATGGTCTGACCTTCGCAGGTAGGTTAGAACCCTCACTGCATGGGCAGGCATATAGATGTTGAGGTACAAGCAATCCTTGAACATGGGGATGGGAAGGAAGCATCGTCTGACTGAAGACCCTCAGACTGAATGGCATTCATTATACCAGCATTTTTCAGACACCTGGTGACAGTGATAGACAATTAGTCCAGGTGCTCTGCAGTGAGCAAAGCCAGACTCTGGATTCTGCTCCCTCTGACGCCTTGCCACATTTGATCTTTTTCTCAGGTCCCTGTTGATCCAGGCACCACAGGCAGGGATGCTAGGATGGAGCTCAGGTTTCCAGGGAGATCTCAAGGTTGATGAAGTTCTTCCATTCCCACTCCTTTCGAGGATGGGAAATCATGACTATTAGGTGTCTCTATGGGAACCACTGGCTGTAGGTGTTGACATTCACCATTTATTTCTATAACCATCTGGTTCTCGAACAGGGGAAGAACCCTACACAAGTATTGCAAGTGGGAGTGGAGGTTTGTTTCCCAAAAAAGAGTAGTGGGTTGTACTCTGTCCCAAGACTGTTAGGGAAACTCATCCCTCCCAGAGTCTCCACCTGTGACATCGTGGACTTGTAGCTGGACAGCAGCATCTGGCTCTGAGCTGACATACTATGTGTAAAGGGTGGTGTCTCCAAGAAGCCACCACTGTCCTCTTCAGGCATCTTAAGTATCTGATGCTGGAGTCAGAATTTCTTACAAGTTAGTGGAGCCAAACAAAACCACTCTAGAGACATCTTCCCTGGTGGCAAAGAATACTTGGCATGATGCAAATCAGTACAGATGTGTCTGTGTTCCTCTCTTTAGCCCTCTGGGTGCCAACTCCAGAGCCAGGTGTTCCTGCATTCTGTGGATTCTCAACATCCTCACTGAAATCCTTCCAATGCAGAGGAAAACTGGCTGTGAGGTTTAGATGGCAGAACCACTGCAGACTGGCTCAGAGCTCAGAGCACCTGAGCCTTCCCCAGGGTCTGAATTTCCCCAGCTTCCTTGAGAGCTTACTTGGCAGGGTGGGAGGTCCAATCCCTTATACCACTCCAGGATTCAGGGGTTTCAGGTGATATGAACTGCAGTGGTCCTAAAGGTGGCTTGGGAAAGGGAATTCCTGGGAAGGTGTGGACCCCCACATTGGTGCCATTCATGTGGATGAGGCTGCCCTGCACCTGGTCAGGATGGGCCTGGCAGAGTCCTGGGCTGTGGGCAGACAAATGCACATCAGGGATGGGTCTTTCTAGTCAGCTATCTCCCACGCTGCAGATGTTACCACTTCCTTATCATCCTCAATCAGCATTGTCAAGGGACCCTGATCTGTAAACACTGGTTTGACACACATCCTGGTTGTCACGCTCTCCCACGGTCCCAGCACTTCTATCCCTGGCCTTAGCCCCAGCTTATCCAATCAGGCTCTCTCAAGCTCCAACATTCAGCTCTAGGAGCTCAAGCAAAGGGCCTGGCATGCTGATGGGGCAGGAGTAGCCTTTGCACTAACCTTGTGATGACTATGGGCTCCTGGGAGCACCATGAAAATTGACCGAAAATATGAAAATTCCCCATCCTCAGGGATCTCACACTCAAGGCGCCTTGACAAAGAAAACATGCAATGAGTGTAACTTAGCCATGAGAAGCCTGGTCTCCACTGTGACTCAGGTCAGGAAGGAAGGAAGTAGTTGATTGTCACCAAAAGGCCTGGATAAAATTAGGTTATCCAAGTACTCATAATTGTTGAAAATGGATGATGGCACATTGTGTTTATTAACTCTTTTCTCTACCACATAATGGGCTCACACTTGGGTGCGGTGCACCTTTTGGTCAGCCCTGATTCTCTCTGTCCCTCAGGGTACAGTGAGGTGTTCAGTTAAGACCACTGTTCCCCTGCAGTGCCACCTCCACCAGCTGGCATCTTCCTGGCACCACCCTCGTGCTGTCTCAGGTCCTTCCTCTGTAGAATGTGGCAAAAAGGGCCGGATTCCATATGAGAAAGTTAAACTTCCCAAATATCCTGGGGAGTTGATGCTCTCCTGCCCCACCCCTTCCACTTGCATCAGTATGTCTGATGACATCGGACACAGCTGAGGCCAGGGAGACAGCCACTCAGATGCACCCATACAGGGCAGTTTAGCAACATTTCTTTCAAGTCCAGATGTGCACTCCTATTTCTGGTGATAAGCTATCTATGTAGAATCCCTTTCCAGATGGCATCCTGGTTCATGTAATTCACTGTGACACTGATGCTTATTGCTTGTTACAGCACAGCACAAAGTCTGCTGCAATGTTCCTGGTAAGAGGCAGATACACCCACAGCAGGAAACTCTCCCATGCAGTGGTGTGAGATGTCTCCCATGTCAGGGGTGGGAAAGCCCAGGACCAGAAAGGGTTGAGTTCGTGACTATTTAGGTGGAAACCAAGGATGGGTGCACAGCATGTGAGCCCCTGTGGTCTTGATGATCCCTTCAGAGAAGCCAGGTCTAGGTGGGGCTACTCTGTGCCCTCTTATGGGTCCTCAATGATCCTTAATGTGGAACTATTTAAGACTATTTAAGCAGGAGTCGTAGGTGAGGTTGAGCAGATCTTCCTGCCTGGAAGTCTTGGTGCCCTCCAAGAACCTGGTCAGCAGCAGGTAAAGGAGGAAGCCTGGTAGGCTGGGCCTTGGGATGAAGGGAATGGCCTCTCCTCATGGGCAGATTGCACAGGGCAAGGGTGAAGGAGATCGTTAAATCCCACAGTCAGAGCCTTTGGACTAAGGGGAGTTCAAGGCTGTAGACACACCTGCACATGGGGCCCTCCAGACATCAGCTTTTATTCAGGGTCTCAAGATTGCTTGGCAGTCACAGAACATTTCATCTTTGCTTAGAAAATCAAGGCTGTCTTTGCCTCAGGATGGATGTATAAGTTTTGCTTCGGGATGTGGTACCCAGGGGCTTCTGTACCATTCAAGGACAGTTACCCTGTCTGGGGCACCTTTGGAGAGCGCCAGGCACTTTTATCGCTAAGGGAGTGTCACACTCAAAGACAAATGGCAGCAGGAAGCTATTAGTGTTGTTATTATACACGACGGCCAGGAACAGCTACAGCCACAGCCACACACACGGGAGGAAAATGTCTCACATCTCAGCTCCTGCCAGGAGGCTTGACCTGCCTGTCTACCGCTCCTCAGAGCCCCTCATGCTGCACGCCCTTCTCAGTGTTGGGTGTCCTCTGGCAGGCTTGAGCTTCTCTGTACTGCGGACAGGCCAGTTACAGAGTGGCTACACATTTCCCACCCTGTCATTTGGTATCTCCACCAGCTTCTCCCTCCCTGGCCTCTTTCCCACCTCATTCCCTTTACCCCTCAGTCTCAGTCTCTGCCTTTTGTACACTTTTTGGAAGATGCAAGCCAGGTTCCTGTTGTCCTCTATAGGATTCTCAGCTTGTTCTGGGACTAGAAGAATTAAGAATCTGCAGGCCACAGAGCTCGGTGGGGCACACAGTTGGTTCAATTGTATGGTCAGGTCACTCATGTGTTTCAGTGCTGCTGTGGGTTGCAAAGTTTCACCCCAGGTAACCTCAGGGCAGAGCCTGGTCCAGGTTAGAGTTTGGCTCAGCAGAGAGTAGGCAGGGAGTTGGGAGGGGCAGGCAAAGTGGACCAGGGGCCAGAGGGCAGGGTACAGCCACCCCCTTCTTCCTGGGCCCTGGAAGAGGTGCCAGATCAGGACCCCCGGAGATGGGGAAGGGGAGCCTCTTTTGATGGAGCTGAAGGAAACTGCTTGAGGAAAGGCAGGGAGGTGAGACTGTGCCCTTCATCCTGAAGGCTCATTTTTATCTCCTGAACTCACAGCTGATGGATTTTCTTCAAGGTTCCTCATCCTCTTGTAGTCCTATTCTTCAGGTCTCTACCAAACCCCTTATGCATTTGCTCAAATTTGCCAAACTGTGGGGCTAAAACAAATGAATTTAATTACATGAAAATCATTCCACAATAAAGCTTTTAAAATAAAAAGCTTTTTAAAGTCTGAAAAAGTCCCAGAAACCCACTTTGGGGAGTGTCCTGTACATCTGCAGAATTGAAAACTATACAGGGGGATGTCTGCAACAGAAGCTCAATAATGTTTCAGGATGGAGTGGAAGTATTACATACCACTCTGTGTGCACCAAAGAACATCTCTTTCATTTCTGGAGGTCAGCTCAGTCCAGGCTTGACATTACTCTTGTCTGCCATCTGGTCAAGGTTGACAGTGTGGGAATCTTTATCTTTGACCTTAAACTTCCAGAGGCTCTGTGTTTAAGTGTAGTGGATCAAAGAAGGGGGACATCTAGTGCCCAGGAGGACAATTTGGTAGAAGCAGGGGCATAGAGGAAGGCCAGTATCTAAGGCTGAGGGATTACAGCCCTTAAACACAGAGAAAAATGCTTTGGGGGAAAGCGAGGAAGACTGAGCACAATTTGCCACTTTTGTACCATGAAAAAAAATTAGAGTTCAAAAATATGCTTTCTGCCCAGCCACCCCGGAGCAGTGGAGCAGCCACAGCTCTGGGCCTGGCGCAAGCCGAAGGCATGCACAGCAAATTTCACCTGGCTGTGCAGTTTGGGACTGGTAGGGACCCACGCCAATTCCACCATCAGCCTGGGATGTTTGGAGTGTCCCTGGGGTCCTGCTTGGGCTCTGCCCAGCCATCGCCCAGCAACAGGGCAGCCACAGTGGTAGTCTTGGCTAGAACTGAAGGTGTGCACTGTGAATTTCACCTAGCCTTGGAACCTCTTAACCATGCATGTTGGATTCACCTGCCACAGTGGAATACAGGAAAATGACAAAATGAAAGAGCAAAGTGCAATCTCACACCTCCAGTCCATCCCAAACAAGCCAAAGAGACACGGACATAGAAGAAAGTATAAGCCACACACCTGAAACTTCTGAAATGATAGCAACTGAAGTAAAGAAACAACTCCATGAAGCTTTAAAGGAACTGACATTAGAAATGATTTCCCAGGTAAAACAAGAG
>RJWT010007825.1:0-27092 GCA_004365215.1 Cuniculus paca | reverse complement strand
GCGTGTGCTTCCATGCCCGGCCTCCTTGCTCTAATTTAGACAATGCTGGAAAAACACCCTTGCATTAATTTTCTATCTTTTCTATTCACAATATGTAACTCAGAATCCATATATCTGTATCACCAGATTCATGAGTTTTAAATTGAGGGTGGCTACTTTCTATCACATTAAATAAGGCATTTGCCTATATTAATTAACTGTAACTAAATATACAATTTGCTGGAAAACTTATTTCATATATCTCTTTGGTGTTGGTATTTTTGTCATTTTCATTTATACCTGGTAGCAGTTTCTAACATTATGTATGGATTTTGTATTACATCTCACTTCTAAAATCATAGCAATCTTTTTTTATATTATCTCTATAGAAGAAATTACTATTTACAAAACTCTTCTCAGAACACCAATTTATCTCAAAGATTATAATAATTTTAGCAAACTGAAAAAAAGTTTTATAGTTTTGTAAGGCTAAATTTAACTTATTTTTTGCATCATGTACCCTCTACAAGAAATATACATATGTGTATATATATATATGTATGTATATATATATATACATACATATATATATTGTCACAATAAATGCAGGAGTTTTTTTCTGTTTTTGTTTTTTAGTGACTTTGGGATACAAAGTAGTATCAATCCCTTTTCCCTCATCTCCCTGATCATCAAGGAATCATTATTAGGCTGCTATTTGTCAATTTTGGTAGAATGTTAATTGGAAATAAGATTACCTTAATGTCTTGGGATGAATGGAAAAGACTCACAAAGACAGGGCTACAATATTGATTATGTTGGAATCATCCTCTGGAACCAGATCTAGGAAATTTAGCCATGTGGCCTTGAAAACTTAGAAGACTATCTGTGTATCAAGAGAAAAGGGAATCATGGGAATGGCAAAAAAATTTTCTAAGGACTTGTAATTTGGCAGGAAATTGTAAAGATTTGGGGAGCAGAAACAGCAAGAGTCTTAGTGTAAGTTCAAAGAGATCTACACAAAAGTGGATACATAGATAGATGATCGATCGATAGATAGATGAATAGATAGTAGTTAGAAAGAGAGAGACAGAGAGGCAGAGAGAGCTGATTCAGCATATATTAATCGGGGCTGTGATCCTAGCCTCAGTGAGTCCCTACTGTGAAACCAAGGGCCTCTAGTACTGTACTTATATGAAATGTGGCTGTAGTAATATATAATATAGAGAGCACCATCAGGTATATTGAGTAATAAATTTACAGATAAAATTTGTATGTATTTAAAGTGAGATCTGGTTATTCATTGATTATCACAATTGAGAAAGTTAATATATACAGCACTTTATATTAGTTACTTTTTTTTTCATCTGTGTGGTGAGAACATTTAAGATATACTCTTGGCATATGACATGTATATAATAAACTTTCATTAATTAGAATCATCACAACTGTGAGTTTCATTGCTGGAAATTTTTGCCGTATATAACTGAAACTTTAAACGAGGAGGTACTGGTCAAGGCGTAAAAAATGTCATTTATGCATAGGATTCTAACAGGGATGATGTGAGATCGTCTACAAAGGTTACTACTTCGGTGTGGAGCACATGGAACAAGTTAGTTCAAGTTACTTATTTTTATTAATAGATCTGGCATTGGCTATTGTGGAAAACTCTGTTTATCCTGAGTTGCATAACTGAGTAATATTCATTGAATAGTCTTTTCATTCTTCTATATCTAAAACTCAATAATTTATAAAGCACAGAAATTTAGCCTTCAAAGTTCTAGAGGCGGAAAAGACCCAGATCACCGTGTTACTACTAATGGTCCTGTCATCCAGAGATGAGTTTCTGGGTACTCTCATGGGAGCAGGTGGGCAAACAAGATGGCAATGCCGTGTGAGCCTTCTTTTGTACAGACCTTAATTCCACTTAGGAAGGAGGAGCCATCATGGCCTAATGAACTCTTAACAATCCCATCTCTCAGTACTATCACTTTGACCTTATGTTTCAACACCTGGATTTTGGAAAGGATCTATTCAAACCACAGAAGGCAGACATTCAGTCATTTTTCGGCCAGTATGATAACAGAATCTTCATCTCATTCAATGTTTTTTCTCAAGATAAGTTTCTCTTATCACTAATGTTTTATAAAATACCAAGCAACCCTCTTTATAAGCAAAGGTTACCTTGAATTTAGGAAAGTTGATTCCAATATACGTTTTCTCATTACTTGCATTTGGAGGGCTTAGCTCATTCATTAAAACCTGTATTGTAGTGCATCTGCAGCACTGCTTCAACAAATTTTTTATAGTCAGTCTTTTCACTTTTCTCATTTTATTCTCTTCTTCAGAGGGAGAGTTTATACGGTTCCAAAATGGAATGAGGATACTTCTATTCTTCCCCTTCAAAGTTTCCTTCCTCTGTTTTAGAAATCTGACTTCTTTCTAAGTAGACTTTCAGCCTTAGGGTACCAATAGCATCTGAATTTACTCAGCAGCCAATAACACAAGGGAAGGAGAAGAGAGTGACATGTGGAGGGTTCCTATAAAGGCACAAATGCAAAGCGCTTACTGCAAGATGAGGAATGACTGCGGCTGAGAGGGAGTGTTTTGGATTTTCGTTTTTGTACCTTCCTATTTTGTTGAGGGAAAGATACAAAATTTAGCATTCTTATTTCATGGAATACGTTTGATCCACTCCAACCTGTTGCCTCTCCCGTATATAGTTCTCCCCCGCCTTGGTATTTGCGTTCTGTGCCATTCAGTTCTTTCTACATTACTGCAGGAGATATTGGAAGGACAAAGGTCAACTAGAAAGACAAAGTTCTCCAGATAACGGAAGTTCCTAGCACTAGGAAAAAGAAAGCCTTCAGAGACACTGGGAAGAGGAATCAAGAAATGATCAATGAATTTTACACATCGAGAAGTAAGATTTTTTTGCTGTTAAAAAAAAACAAAAACAAGCCAGGCGTGGTGGCTCACGCCTTTAATCCCAGCACTCAGGAGGCTGAGACAGGCAGATCGTTGTGAGTTCCAGACCAGCCTGGGCTACAAAGTGAGCTCAAGGCCAGCCTGAACGGCATAGCGAGACCCTGTCTCAAAAACAGGGCTGGGGATCTAGCTCAGCGGTCTAAGCGCCTGCCCGGCAAGCGCAAGGTCGTGAGTTCAATTCCCGGTGCCGCAAAAACAAACAAACAAACAAAAAAAAAAAAAACAAAAAAAAAACCCAAAAGGCAGCAAGACAAGGAGCAGAAGTTGTCCCAGCGGAAAAGAAAAGGCGAAGGGAGCTTGTGTGCTGGCAGAAGAGAGGAACAAGTATGGGAGTGGCCCTAAGGTTTGGTTTCCCACAGCCCACACCAGGCTGGGGAAGGAGAGGGCTCCGCCGCACAGCAGAAGCACCCGCCAGTCCAGAGGGAGAGGCAGGCAAGAGTTGGCTGACCGCTCTGTAGAGGTTTGCTGTGGTGAAGGAAAGATTTACGACACAGATACGCTGACAGCTCTTCAGGGTTCAGAGCTGGCATGGATATTGCAAGTAGTCTGAGCTGCAGATAACCATGCAAACTAAGCCAGGAGAGCGAGCAGCACCTTTGACTACAGTGTTAACACAGCCTCCCACAGAAGCAAAGGTGTTTCATCCATGGGCCTTCAGGATTCATGGGAGTGAGTGAGGTAAACCACAGGAAACTTCCTGCAGCTTTACACAAAGAACAACAGCAAAATGCTCCTCAATAAGTTGAGGGTATTTGGAACCGAGAGTGACAAGGGTATCTTTATTTGGCAGGAATGCATAGTTACACAAATGAAACTCAAGCACATTTGGGAAGGTCCAGGGATGGTGTCCTGGGGATTCTAAATCTCTTATTGTATTTAGCGTTTGCCTTTATTGTTTTTACTCACTTTCTTCATTTGCATTTCTCCTCCCATGTAATTATCATGTTCTGTGTGTGTTGGGTCTTTTTTCAAAGAGCCCACATTTTTCTTTCCCTGAATCCCTTGGGTCAGGGCATGTTGAGAAGCATTACTTCTTTGGAGTCGTGAGCTCTGTGCTTCTCCTCTCTCCCATTGAAAGGGATAACACCCTCAGTATATTTTATTTTATTTTATTTTATTTTATTTTATTTATTTTTTTGCTGCACCAGGGATTTAACTCATGACCTTGCGCTTGCCAAGCAGGGGCTTAGGCTGCTGAGCTAGATCCCCAGCCATCCTCAGTATTTTAACAACTGCTTTTTAATAAATATGTGAGGGACTGGATGCAATTCATTTGCTGTTTCCCAAAAGTTATGGCTCTAAACATATCCCAAAGGAAAAGATGTCATATGAGGGATGGCAACAAGTCCTAAGGACTCAGGCATAGCTGCTGGGATTATGAGACCAAGTGCCTTGGAATCAGTGAGAGTAGAGTAGAAAGAGCAGCGATCCTGTTTTGAAACTCTGGATCATTTTTTTTTATGTTTGTTTACTTTTCTCTCTTAAAAAAAACAAAAGAAAGTAAAAGAAAAAAGAAACTGCAGTGGTGTATCCAAGCAGCTGATGCTGATTGGTAGCCTGCAAGGTAAGCTGAAAAAATACCCAAAACATGTTCTCACAGTGAGGCCACATGCTTTGCTGGCTGCCGTCTACATTCCTGCCTCAGTGAAACTTCTCCGGGGAAAGAGGATGTGGAAGGAGGTCCAGCCTGTCAATATTTTTCACAATACATGTCAAATGAGTAGTATCAAGCTGAGCTGTTATTCAGGACAGCAAGGGCACAGTGATAGTTACCTTTGATTTTTTATTAGATTGGCTTGACAGATGCCTTGGAGATGAGTGAAACACACTTCCGGGTGCTTTCCTGAGGTCATGGGGATGTAATCTCGGGAAGTGTACTTGGTCCTGGCCCTTTCCTGTCTGTCTTCCCAACCTATTCTGTTTCTTGGCTGCCACCAGTTGAGCAACTCTCCTCTACCCCACACTTGTGGCATAATACTATATTTCTGTCCCAACAACCACTGACTGAAACTTCTGAAACAACCAAAATAACCCCTTTCTCCCATAAGTTGCATATGTCAGGTATTTTGCCCTAGCAACAAGAAGATGCTAATATAGGCACCCTGAGAAGTAATCCTCTCATAGCACTGTGCCATTTGGGGTCTAAGAGGGTGTTGAATCTAGTGACAGAGGGGAGTTGATGCAGGCAATAATCACAATCTTTGTTGTCTATAACAACTAAAAGAAGGGAAAAAGTAAGGAACGAGTCAGTAAGAAAGGAATTGATAGAGGGAGCCAATTTGTTTCTCAATGAAACATGAGACAATTTAGTGGATCTAGAAAAGATAGTAAGTGCCTTGTAAAAATAGTAGTGTTCTTATAAAGTTTAGCTCTCAGTGAACAAAGCAGTAATGTCAGTCACCTTACAAAAGTTAGAGGTAATTATAATTTAGCTATGATGCTCCTCAATTATTTGAATAAAATGAGTTTTGTTTAAGTACATGATTACAGTCCCCAATCACAGAAATTTGGCTTCCTTTTGTTTTAAAAAAAGGCATGTAATTATTGGCAGCAAAGAATGACAACTGAGTACATTGTTATTTTATCAGCATGGTTTTTTAACACACATTTTTTACACATATTGTTTTTACATAACATGCTACCACACACATGAGGAAATAGTTCTACGTAAAATGAACAAATCACATTAAAAAATCCAGTACGGACTTACAGAAAGATGGTGGAACAGTAAGCAGCAGAGTAAACAGTCTCTCTGAGAGAAACAGTTCAGATGCTGGAATATCACATCATGGAGAGGACAAGAAGGAAGGAAGTGGGTCCCCTGGAGCCAGGAAGAATCTAAAATATGAATTGAAGCCCACAGAGAGAATAAAAAGAAGAATTTAAATGAAGAAGAAGGTGGTGCCTGGCAGCACCTTAGCCTGGAGCTGGATTCACCCTGCGAGAAGAGCTGTTGAGCCAGGGGACCCACGGTCATAGTTGCAGTTGACCCCAGAGGTCTTTGCAGAGATGCACAGCGGTGGAGGAGAGTGGCAGACGTGGAGATCTATGCTGGCTAGTGGTGAATGATGGGGACTCAATCCCCCCATAGAAGAGAGTGATTGGCTGGGAGCCATTTTGGAGTTGGGCAGGATAAGCCCAGGGCCAGGACTGCTGCCGGCTTCTTCCAGCAGCTCCAGGTTGTGGGCCAACCCATGGAAGTTGTTTAGACTGAGTTCCACTCCCATGTGCATTCCAGACAACATTGTGTAGATTCCTAACAGCTTAGATTCCCAGGCCCTGACCAGTTCCACTCCTCTGCAAACTCCAGGTGGGCCAGTACCCAGCTCAGTGCAGAGGCACAGGCACCCACTGTGGGATGTTCATAGCCAGCACTGGCCAGAAAAGCCAAATAGTCTCACTTCAGAGAAGCTGTGGCCAGTGCTGGAGGTGCTGGGACCACACTATCCAGGTGTGTGGAAGAAATCAGGAATATGCCAACATAAAAAAGGAAGGGGCAGTCTCTGGCATCCAACCCAAGAAGCACAGGTCCAGGAGAGGTAAACACAGAGGAGATCAAGAGGTGCACACCTAAGATGTCTGAAGTGATGTCAACTGAAGTGAAGAAACAACTTCAGGAAGCTATAAGAGAAATTAGAACAGAAATTCTATCCCAGGTAAAAAAAGAAATGAAAAACATGATAAAAGAATTACTAAGCATCTCCAAGAAAGACACATAAAAAAATAGAGGAGCATAGGAAAACGAGGGAAACCATGAATGAACAATATAAGAGAGATTTAGAATGCATGAAACACATTCAAAGAGATATCCAGAAAATTTAAAACTCTATTGAAAGCTAGCAAAACCACTTGAAAGTGACTGAAGATACATCTTAAAACTTTGAAAACAAGTTTGCAGCTTGTGGTCGTGAAAGGAAATATCTCTTGAAAATAACAAGGACTCAGGAAGCAACAGTTCAATGGCTGCAAGACAATTCAAAGAAACATAACTTAAGAATTTAAAATGTGAGTGAAAATCAGGGGTCAAGACAAATGACATCAAGAGTGTATTTACAGAAATAATTTTGGAGAACTTCCCAAGCATGGGAAAACGAAGTGACATTCACATAAGTGAACTCCAGCTAGCCATATAGAACTCCATACAGTTAGCCATATAGAACTCCAGTTCCATATAGAACTCCAGTTAGCCATAACCAAAACAAATCTACACCCAGACATATAATAATCAAGATCCCAGAAATTCAACACAAGAACAGAATATTAAAAGTTATTAGAGAAAAGAAACAGATCATGTATAAAGGAAAGCCCATCAGAATCACGGAAGACTTCTCAACACAAACCATCAAGTCAAGAAGAGGCTGGAGTGAAGTAATGCAAGTCCTGAAAGAAAACAACTTCCAACCCAGACTGATGTACCCTGCAAAACTTTCCTTCAAAATTAATGGAGAAACGAGATACTTCCATGACAAAGAACAACTCAAGGAATTCATGACCACCGAACCAACCCTACAAAGAATACTAAAGGACATTTTAGAGACAGATAAAAAGGACCACGGTCTCAGGAACAATGTCAGAGGAGGACCATCAGGTGGGGCCAGTGGATTGAATGGAGAGGAAAAAGGGAGACAATGGCAGGAAAATAGCATGGCAGAGACAATGCAGTGCAAGAGGGCCTCAATGCACCAATAGAAAGAAACAGAGGCATGGTGGATCAGGAGACAGGACCCATCAATATGCTCTATACGAGAAACACATTTAACTAGAAAGAAAATTCGTAGACTGAAAGTCGAAGAAGAGAGAACAATGCCCTATGTGACAGGGAGCCAGAAAAAAAGTAGGGGTAGCCTGCCCATTAATTGCAGAATGGATAAGGAAGACATGGTATTTTATGTGGTGGAAACCTACTCAGCTATCAAGGAAGATAACCTCAAGGCTTTTGTAGGTGGGTGGCGGCAACTTGAGATCATGCTCATGGATGAAATGGTTTAGAGTCACATGGGTGAGTTTTGTATTGTCTCCCTAGTATAAAAAACTAAAGGAGTTAGTGGGATCCAAAATACACAATACAGCCAGGGATCTAGCTCAGCGGCCTAAGTGCCTGCCTGGCAAGCACAAGGTCGTGAGTTCAATCCCTGGTGCCGCAAAATACACAATACATATTAGGAAAGTCAAAGGGGAGGAATTATTTAAAAAGGGAAGGAAGTGATCGCTGTTAATCTGTTATCATGATTTGAAACTCATCTTGTCTTCATTGTTCTGATTTCATTTTATTCTGATTTGTTTGTTTTTATTATACTTGATGGCATGGACAGCTATTTTAAATATAACAAAATATACAATTGCAGCCATCGAGGATGTCCAATTATCTTGTTTCTAAACCCTGTATTGCTTCCATTGTTTTGTTTTGATTGATTTTACTCTATTCTGTGTGGTTTGATTGTATTATCTCTGAAGGTGTAGGCAACTATTCTGAAGATAACAAACATGGTAGCCACTGCTGTTTTACTAGTATTTTGAAGTTCTATGTTGCTTACATTGTTCTTCTTTGTTTGCTTTTTTTGCTTTTGTTTTTCTTTTACTGGTTTTATTTTGTTCTATTTTGTTTGATTTTATTTATCCCTGATGGTATGGGCAGGTATACTGCAGATAACAAGAGACATTATGGTGGCCATTATCAATTGCTTTTTACCCTGTTTAGAAGTCATGTACCATATTCATTGTTTTGTTGTGATTGACTCTGCTCTGTTTATTTTGTTTGGTTGTATTCTTTTCAAAATAAAAAATAAATAAAGACAAAAAATCCAGTATGATCATTATAACTAACAATTATATGAAAGTTATTTTTTGCCTTAATTACCTTAAAATTGTTTTCTACCTTTTATTTCCTAACAATTTTGGACTTCTCAGTGGATGCAGAAGACTCCACAGATAATTTGAGATATGGAAGAGAATTTTATGTGATTTAAAAATTAGTTTACTTTCTAAATATTTGTAACTCCCCCAAATATACTGTACTATATTTGAAAGAAGATAGAGATTCCCTCTATGAACCTATTTGAAATTTTCACTTTAGTTTTGATGGGAAATATCACAATAATGTACTTTCCTTTTTTTCTCCTTCTATTCTTTTGTAAAATGGACAATCATCTAGGAAACCAAGGAGCACCATGTTTTCTGTTCTGTCACTTGGTCTGGTTCTTGAGCCACACATAACATTGCTGCTACAGACTGAAGGAACATGAGTCCTACAGACCTGCTTCCCAACATGCCTTCTCGGTGTGACAGTTCAGACATTTTCCCCCTGTCCTCTGTGTAGGAGCGTCTGAAAAGATTACCAGTCAGGTACTGAGGGCACTTTGACTTCCACATAACCACACGAAGAGCAGATCTCCTATTTTCATGCTTAGTAAAAATATTCCTTTTATGTTTCTTTCTATTCAAGCTATCAATTTTGCACCATTTAAAGCCATTATTGGATTAGAACCATCATCAACAATCAACAATTTTTAATTTTTAAAAACAAAACAAAACAAGATAAAACAATTGAAAACAATAAAATTGCAACAGACACCACTGAAATATAGAAGGTTATTAGTAACTACTTTGAAAAACTGTACTCAGGGGTCATGGGGAGAAAGATGTTATACTCAGGGGTCATGGGGAGAAAGATTACAATCAGGGCACAGAATTTATAATATTATTTATGATGGTCACCCAGTGATAAACACAAAAAAGTGCAGGAAATCTGTCCACAACACCAAAGTCTGTACTGGAAAGGCCCATAGGCCAGTAGGGGAAGCTAGAAAGTCCATGCCAGCAGGATGAAAGGATCTGTGCTAGTAGGTTGAGGGTTCTATAGTGGAGCCAAAAAGCGATGCTCAAGTAAGGACCAGGGCTCCCCGAAAAGTACCACAGCCACCCTCAGTGACAATGAGGTCCCGCGCTCCTCCAACAATGAGAACAGTCAAGTACATGCCAGGAAGCCAGCATGACAACTTCTCCTGGAGTTTGAACAGCAAACATCTTCCCCTCTGGAGCCAGGAAGCAATGATCAACACAAAGACCAGAGCTCCCCAAAGTGAACCGCAGCCACTCTCAGCAACGAGGTCCCAAGCTCCTCCGATGAGAATAGCCAAAGTCATACTGGGGAGCCAGCCTGACAAGCTCCTCCAGGAGAATCAATGGCTCCAAATAGCAGCACCCACAACGCCCCCGCTCTCCCTCTCCACGTCTCTCTTTATGCTGGCAACCTTCCTCAGGTGGATTGTCTAAATACAGCACCATGCCGATTTAATTCAGCTGGTGCCAAGTTGACCACCAGTTTTTAATCCATAACATCTAATAAATTCCAGAATTGAGAAGAAATTAATAGATTCATATATATATAAATATATAAAACCAAAAATATATCAAGAACATATGTAAACAACAAATAATCAAATAAGAGGGAATTAGTAAACATACAAGCAAAACTACCAACTAAGAAAAAGCCCAGTGTCCGATGAGTTCACCATTGAACTCTTCAAGTACTTCAGGGAAGATCTACTAGAGTACCAATAATCCAGAAAATCTTTAATGAAATTGAGAAGGAGTATTCCCAAAGTCACTCCTAGAAGCTAGCATTACCTGGACTCCAAACCCTAACAAGAACCTAACCATAGAAAAGAAAATTGCAATCTAATTTCATTAATGTACATAGACAAAATCCTCAGGAAGATGCAGGCAACAGAATGCAATGAATCATTTAAGAAATCATGACAAGTAGACTTTATGCCAAGAATGCAAGGATGGTTTAACATAAATCCATACATGTAATACATCATACAAACAGAAGCAAGTATGAAACATGGTCATCTCAATAGATGCAAAAAATAATAATTTGACAAAATCCAGCATCTATTCATAAAAAAATCCTGAAGAAAATATGAATGCAGTGTCCTTATCTTTATCTGATAAAAATCTATGTATGACTAACCAATGGGAACATTATATAAATGGAGAGAAAATGAAAGCTTTCCCTCTAAAATCAGGAACAAGATAAGGATATCCGGTATTACCACTGCTATTCAATATAGTTTGGAAGTGTTAGCTACAGCAATTAGATAAGTGAAGGAAATAAAAGGAATATGGATAAGAAAGGAAGAAGTTAAATTATCACTATTTTCAGATGATGTGATCTTCTATATGGGAGACCTCAAAAAATTCACCAAAAGATGCCTAGAACCAATAACCAAATTCAGGAGCAGAAGACAAAATCAATGCATGCAAATCACTAACATTCCTGAACACCAGTAATGAACTTATCAAGAGAGAAATTAGGAAAACAATACTATTCATAATAGCTTCAAGAAAGTTACTCAGAAATTAACCTATCCAAGGAAGTGAAAGTCCTCTATCAGAGAGAGAGAGAGAGAGAGAGAGAGAGAGAGAGAGAGAGAGAGACTTTGAAATAGGAGAACAGAGAAGACATCAGAAAATAGAAAGATAGTTCCTTTTCCTACATAGATGGAACGAAAATTGTCAAGATGACCATACATACATACAAACTGGTATGAAGATTTAACACAATTCCAATAAAAGTCCCAACACCATTCTTCCCAGAACTAGAGAAAGCAATCCTCAAATTCATATCTAATCAAGACAGAGCCAGCATAGCAAAACCAATCCTAGGAAGCAAGAAGAAAGCATGAGGTATCACAATCCCAGATTTCAAGTTATATTACAAAGCTGCAATCATAAGACCTGTGAGATACTGGCAGAAAAACAAAGTTGATCAGTATGGCAAAAGAGATGCTGCAGAAACAACATCAGGTATGTTCAGCCACCTGATCTTTGACAAAGGGTCCAGTAACATGCATTGGAGGAAAGACTTTCTCTTTAACAAATGGTGCTGGTAAAATTACCTTTACACATGCAGATTAAAATTAGAGTCATATTTCTCTCCAGGTACTATTATTGAATCTAGATGAATCAAAGATGCAAATATTTAAAAATCTGCTAGAAGATAATATAGATAAAACTTTTGAAGGTTTAGGCAAGTACTTTCTGAATAGAACTCTAGGGGCACATGAAAGTACCAAGAATCAACAAATGGGATTATGTCAGATTGATAAGCTTCTGAACAGCAAAGGTAATAGCTAACAGAGTGAATAGATAACCTACAGAATGGGAAAAATAATTGCCAGACAGAGGACTAGTATCTAGAACATATAGAGATCTTAAAAATTAGGATACCCTCCAAAATATCCAATCAAAAAGTGGGCAACTAAAATGAATAGACATTTCTCCAAAGAAATAGTACAAATGTTCTGTAAATACATGAAAACATGTTCAACATCTCTAACCATTAAAGAAATGCAAATTAAAATAACACTGATACTCCATCTTATCACAGAAAGAATGGCTATCGTTAAGAAAGGAAATAATAGCAAATGGCTATTGAGGCTATGGGGAAAGAGGAGCCCTGCTACACTGTTAATGTGACTGTAAACTAATATAATCATTATGGAAGGCAGTATGGAGATGTCTCAAAATCTGAAACTGTACTTGTCACAATTTGACCCAGCTATTTTCCATCTAGGAATCTTACCAAAATAGTTAAAGATAACATGCTACAGTGATCCATGCATGCCCATGTTTTCATCAACACAACTCATGAAAGCTAAATCTTGTATAAGTAACCCATATGTGCATCAATAGATGAATGGATATAATGTGTGGTGTTTATATACAATGAAGTACTACTGTGGCATAATCAAGGGTAAACTTGAGTCATTTTTAGGAAAATAAGTACATTTTGAGACTAAAATATTAAGTGAAATAAATTAGGCTGACAGACTGAAATGGTACAAGCTTTCTCTACGTGAGATACCCAAAATATCATACAGTCCAAATAAAACATAAATAATAAGAAATAGGATAATAGATCTTTTGCAAAAAGGAAGGTGACCTGGACATGAAAGCAAGAAGAGAAGAATAGAGGGTAAGTGGGTGAAAACAGAATTAAGATGTTTTATGTATATGTACCAACACCCCATAGGAAATGTAATCAGTATGTAGTACAAACATGGTATATCAAAAATTAAAATGTAATAAAACATCAAATTTATAAACAGTGAAGTCATATCAGGCATCTTTATGTGCCACAGTGCTATAAAACTAGACATCACTAACAAGAGGAACATTAAAATGTTTACAAATCATTGAAACTACACCAGCTGCTCCAGAGCAACTGGAGGGAAGTGAGGAAGAAGAAATTCCTTGGGGCAAATAAAGATGGAATTACTGCACAAATCCCATTGGATAAAACAAAAGCAGTTTTAATTGGGAAGATATAATAATAAACACATACATAGAAAAGGAAGGAAATTATCAAATAAACAACTTAATGTTGCAATCAACAAATTAGTAAAACATGAATGCATTTCATGTAAAATTGGTGTAAAGAAAGAAGTTCAGAGCAGAGGAAAACAAAACAGAAATTAAAAATTACAATACAAAGGATGAAGAAAACAGAATTGGTTTTGTAAAATGATAAAAAGCAAAATAAATAAATCTTTAGACTAAAGACAAAGGATCATAAGGGAATATTGTGACTAATTATGTACTTGAACTTTAAAAAAAGCTATAAAATGGATAAATTCAAGAATGTATACAACCTGCTAAGATTTAATTGTGAGGAAATAGAAAATGCAAACAGAGCAATAGTGATTAATTACATTGAAACAGTAAAATAAGTCTTCTACCAAAGAAAAATCTTGGACCTGATACTTCACTACAAAGAATTTTTAAAAATGGATGTTCTTTAAATTAACCTTCCGGAACTGTTTTCAAAAATTGAAAAAGGAAGAAATTCTTCCAAAATCATTGTTGATGATCACTATTCCTCTGACACCCAAATTAGACAATGACACAATAGAAAACAATCAGACAATAATAATATGGAGAAAGAAAACTATGTGAACTTTTACATTTATAATCAGCATATTACTGGAAGTACTAACCAAAGCAATTAGGTAAGAGAAAGAAAGAAAAGGCATCCATATGGAAAAAGAAGTTAAATTGTGCCTGTTTGTAGATGTGTGATCATGTATTAGAAAAACTGAAAGTCTTTAGAAGTAAACTTTTAGAACTAATAAGTAAAGCAGTATTGTAATGACACAAACTCTAGACACAAAAATCAAAATCAGTTACTCTATGTGCCAATAATGAACTATCTGAAAACAGAAGTTGTGTGAGACAATTTGAGGTGACTCCCCTTGAATGCAGAACAAATGCTGCAACTTTGATTATATCCAGACTTATTTCCATATACTGATATGTGCAGAGCTGACTAGGATATTTCCTTCTGTCTTCAATTGGCTCTAAGCATTGCAAATAAGGCTAGCCAGGTACTGGTATGTAATCTCTAAAGCCATCAGACAGTCTCCTGTTTCTTCCCATAGTGCTCTCTGTAAGACATGAGCACAGCGGGATGGCAGAGCCGGTCAGCTCCAGGAATGTCAACTGGGTATGAGCCTCAAGATAAAGAGACTATGAGTCCCCAGGGCACAAAAGTTTACCTATCAGAAACTGAAGCAGTAGCCTCCAAAAACAATTTAGTTGCTACCTTAATTGAATTATGCAGATTGATCCTTCTGCATGCCATTCTCCCTGCATTTTACAATGATGCTTTTCTCACACCTAGCTAGCCAGCTCAAGTTACTCACGTAGTCCCCACCCCCCTGCCCGCTATTCTCACTGTCACTCATCCTCAAGCCACTCCCTTCATCACAAGATAATAAATTCTGGGGGAGGCCTTGGTTCAGGTCCTTTGTCCACACATCCTCATGGGGATTGGACTTAGGACCCTGTGGCTGCCCTTAACTTTGAATATGTCTTGGTGTTTTTACTCTCATTGTGGATTGCATTGGAGGTGATAGATTGGAATTAACTTTCTGGGATTTCAATAATGTCTCAATGGGATTATAAATATAATTTTGGATTATGAGGAAGATAGAGAAAAGGATTACAATACTTGGGTCAATATTTGGGATTACAATAGAAATCAAGAAAACAATCTCATTTTTAATTAAAAAAAAGGCTAGGAAATAAATTTTTTTTTTTTATGAACAGGATATATTTATTGAGAGAAAAAAGGCTTCTGTCCAAGAGAGACAGAAGGGGCCCCAAGTGGGTTACCCAGCTAAGAATAAATTTAACCAACCTAGTGAAAGATTTCTCCAATGAAAATTAAAATGTTGATAAACATTGAAAAAGACACAAATAAATGAGAACATATCCAGGTTCATAGATTCAAAAAATACTGTCAAAATATCCATGCTACCCAAGGTGATCAACAGATTCAGTGGAATTCCTATCAAAATTCCAATTACATTCTTCCTAGAAATAGAAAAAAATTCCTAATACTTCCTAGAGAATCACAAAAAGACCCCACATAGCCAAAGTAATCTTGAAATAAAAATATAAAAATGCTGAAAAAAATCATATTACCTGTCTTTAAAGTATTCTCCAAAGCTAAAGAAAATCCAGACAAATGCCACTCCATAAAATAGATGTGTGTGTAATGCTCTTTTGTTTTATCTGGTTTTATATTACTTTGTTTTGTTTGAGTTTACTGTCTGTAAATGTATGAACAACCATTTTGAAGAAAGCAAGAGACACTAGGGTACCATTGTTAGTCTCCTGTTGTTATGTTTTGAAAACCTGTATAGCTTTCAGTGTTCTGTTCTGAAATGCTGTATTATGTTTGACTCTATTCTGTTTTGTTTTGTTTTGTTTTGTTCTATTCTCTTTAAAATAAAAAAAAAGATGTATAGACTACAGAAAAATAATAAAAAGTCCCAAATGCATTTATAATCAACTATTTTTTGATGAAAGTAGTAATATCACACACTGGATGAAAGAACAATTTCTTTGGTAAATGATGTTGAGAAAATTGAAGAATGAAATTATACCATTGTATTTCACCATATATAAAAATCAACATAAAGTGGATTAAAGATTTGAATGTATTTTCAGAAACTGAAACTGCTAAAAGAAAATATGAGGGAATTGTTTGCTGGTCTGAAAACATCTGAAAATGCCAGCAACAAAATTAATAATGGGATTACAAATGGAAATACATCAAGCTAAACAACTTCTGCACCGAAATGGAAACAATAAGTAAAATAACAGACACCTATAGATTGGGAGAACATATTTATAAACTGATATCTGGCCAAGACTCAATATCCAATATATATGAAAAATTCAGACAACTCAGTAGCAAAAGTTAACACAATTTTTAAAAAAATGCTCATAAGAGCTCAGTAGGCACTTCTCAAAACAACACATACAGAGTCAACAAATATATGAAAAAATGCTCATCATCATTAATCCTTAGGAAAATTCAAATTAAAGCCACAAAAATCTATAATTATCTCAAATTTTTGATTTAAAAGCTAAAAATATAAAAGACACAGCAACTTAACACTGCACAATTATTTAGAACAATTAAAAATTTGATGAGGATGTAAATTAGTATGCTGTTTTTGGGGATGCAAATTGTTGTGGACATTATTGAAAAATAACGATGCTTTTCCTCAGACCATTAAAAGTAGATGTGCCATAAGGTCCAGTAATTCCACGATAGCGTGTGTATCCAAAGACAATGAAATTCATATGTCAAAAAATATCTGTACCGCTGTTTTTTTGTAGCATTGTTTACAATAGCCAAGAAATGGAAACAGCTTAAGTGTTTATCAATGCATGAATGGATAAAAAAAAAAATGGGGTATGTTCATGCCGGAGTACTTTTCAGTCATACAACAGTGAAAGAAATCCTGCCCTTTGTGATTACATGGATCTAATTGGAGGACATTACATTGAGAGAAACAAGCCAGGCACAGAAAAGTAAATACTGCATATTTTCAACCACCTATGAAAGAACAAAAGTTGTTGTGACAGGAGTAGAGTGCAGAAGTATTACTAGAGCTGGGAGTACTCAGGCCAGCAGTAAAGGCTACATATTTACAAAGAGGTAGCATGAATAAGCTCAAGAGATGTGTACAGCAGGTGGTTACAGTTAGCTGTATTCATGGAAAATGCTAGGACAGTGGATGTTAAATGTTCTTGCCACAAACAGTATAGCAATTTAAAGTCATTTATCAGTCAACTAGATTTTTTTTATTGTGCTGTACAGGATAAACATATACATTGCTATTTGGCAAAATGTTTATCAGTTCCTCACTTCCAAATCCATAGCATCCAGGTACAAAGTCTTCACTGCAAAGCTGATTGGTGGGAGGAAAAGATTAACTGATACTTTTCCTGCAGAATGCTGCAAGTAGCCATAATTCTAGTTGAGTTGCCAATGATTCTTATCAAGCAATTTTCCATTTTGGTTTCATTTTTCTCCTGGCCTGAAAAATGCAAGCTAAAATTATGGTAGTTTTGGTTATCTTGAATTTGTGCCTTGTGAAAAGGATAATAAGGGAGATAAACATTTTTATGTAGATTTTCTTTAAGCATATAATCATCTCCTCCAGGATTATAAGCTATTCAATATACTTGCAATAAGGAGTTAGTCATAATTTAGATAAATCCCTACAGTATAGAATTTGTGAAATCCAAGACTGACTTTAAAAGAACTTTAATTCACTTTACTTACAGCAATATAAGCTCTTATCGCTGTGAACATTTTGTTTCTTTACCAACATATAAACTTAATAATATATTACAATAATCACTTCATTTATCTAAACCAAAAGCTTACTAAAGCAAGAGAAAAATAGATAAAATCTCAATTAGGTTTGAAAAGCAAAATCTATTAAAGTCTATTATTGCATTTGAAAATTATTAAATATAACCTTTTATCCCTGTCAATATAAGAATACACTTTCAATGTTTTAACTATAAAATTAAAACTTTTTCAATTTTTTAAATTTCAATTTCAAAGTAGCAGCTCCAGATATGATAAACCTGACATCCATGCAATCTTTCTTGATACTTGTAAAGGAGGGTGGCATTTATATGCTCACATTATTTTACTGTTGCAACTTATTTTGTTTTTCTTTTTTTGAAATGTTCAAGTGTAAACTGTGATGAAATATTTTCTTTGAGTGAAGCAAACTACACTCATGGCTGAGTAAAAAAACAATGGGGCGAACGCATGGACCCTGCCTAATCGACAATAGAGAAATACATACATAGCAAAGTGAAAGCCTGCTTCCAGCCACCCCTCTCCTCAGTTACCACAGGAATAGTAATATACATATATATGTATATATATATTCTACCTATCTATAATCTGTATATATATAATCTATACCTGTATATATGTGTATATATATAATCTATACCTGTATATATATTTTTTCTATACCTGTACATATATATATTATCTGTACCTGTAGATATATACAATCTGTAATATATATGTGTATATATGTATATGTATAATATATATAATCTGTAGCTGTATAGATATTTACATGTATCAAAATTTTGAAAGATTTGTACATTCTTACGTGCTCTGATTCTTATGCTAAAGTGTGCATGTTTATTTATTATGACAATAGTCTCCTTTACTACAGGTTCTAAATTTGAATTCCATCTACTATGTTTCATAATTGAGTGGCCTAGGTAAATGTCTTTGTTTTTCTAAACTTTTTTTCCTTACTTTAATGGGGTAATTTTAGGTAAAGCACAAACTGTTTTGGGATTAGTTAGCGTGGAAGACTTTTACCCTACAGGTTAGGTGATTTTTTGTTTTGCTCTGTTGCTCTTCCACAGTAATTATTAAGAATGCGTCTTTTCACTCCTTCATTTTTTGAAGAGCTATGTGTTATTAAAATATCCTCCTTTTAACACCAGATATATACACAGTGTGAAAAGACCAATAATTCATATCAGATTAAATAGTGGCCTTAGTATTGCTATATTTTAATGACATGCTAAAATTGTGCAAGCAACATTATAAAGCCTATCTTAATTATTAGAGTTGGTTTGAATTCGACAATTTGTTTTATGTACATCCAAAATCTGTGTTAGTCTCTAATAATCTTGACGTTTTCATTAGTTTACATGTATCTAGATTTCACTGATTAATAGTAAAATCATGCAAACTAATGCAGAAATGGCAATTTTTCTGTAAATATGTGTAATATACATGTGGAAATATCTATTTATATGTATTTCATAGGCTGAAGATATTGAACTTTTGTAACATAGCAGAACCATCTCATATAATAATGGTCTTACCAACCCTGTAAATGGGACTATATCATTTAATAGTCATCAGGAAAACTTGAGGAATGAAAACAAAATTGATAGTTAACTCCTCTCTTGGTTATTTTTCTCTCGTTGTTGAGACAAAATACCGAACACCCAAAGTTAAGGAAGAGAAGGTTTCTTTTTTACAGTTTTGGGGTTTTAGTCTATATTTAGCTGGTTCCAAGGCAGGGTGGCCTGGCTGAGGGGCAGTCATTTACAGCGGCTGTAAGCAGCAAGAGCAAACCGCACAAAAGGGAAAACCTGCCTCCTTCGGGAGGTTACATTGTATGTCGGCTCCACCCCTGGGTGGGTGCAGAACTCACAACGCCAATCCCAGCACTAGACAAGGAGTCAATCACAAACCCTAGATTCAGCCGCTTCCATGACTACATGAGGCTTGGGGTGGCCACCTAGATACAAACCGTAACAACTCCCATATTTAGGGATGAAAAAACCCATTTCTGTAAGAAGAAAACAGTAGCATTAAACAAGCCAAAATGAATGATTCAAGGTGGAAAAACCTGCTATGAAGAATATTTCCACCTCAATTCTCTATTAACAGCTCCATAGGGAAATACTTGAATTAAACTGTTTTCCAAATCAACATGCAGAATTCTTTTTAGTATCTTCAACAGGTCTAAAACCTTATTCCATTTACTTTTTAAAAACTGTTTCATTTATCTAATAAGAATAAACAATTGAGGAATAATAAATAATTAATGCAAGTTATTATAAATACCAAGTGAGGGATGTAGCCAAAGAATGCCTTATGCTTTTTTGATTTTGAGAATTGAGCGATCTTGTTTCTCCACCGATAATTTTTCATTAAACAACAAGAGTGTAAACAATGGCAAGAGCAAAGGTATTATAACAAAAATAAAAGACAATTAGCAACTTTATTAAAGACTAGAAGACAGAGCTCATAGCAGAAGCAAGTAATTTTATCATGGTAAGTAAATTCTTCTAGATTAACTTGTAATTTAACCTGCAAGTCCAATTTAACTATGTCGGGGCGGAGGCTGAAGAAGTGTTTTGTAAGAGTCAAACCTTTAACAGTCAATAGCTACTTGTCAGGATAAAAAAAATCAAAGTTATGGTATCATAAATTATTGATAAACATCCCAAGAAACATTCAAAAGTTCCTAAGCAACTATTGATTTCATAGGTAAAAAAATTTAACAGGATTGCTGAGTGTCAATTTAAACAAACTATTATTCTTCGTCTATTTATCTATTCATATGTTATTTTATAAAACTAAAGCATAATTAAAAAAATAAACCCAAGTGGAATTTTAAAGAATGATGAATGAATGACTAGTATTTAGATTTTTGTGCAGTAGGCTTTGTTGAAGAATATTTGGTGAAATTGAATGTAGAAAAAATTCTGGACCCAGAATTTTCACATGTCTTAACCTTGAAGACAGAGACATTATTGCATAGGGTAAAATAATGTTAGCTATTTAAAAGCTTTTAAACAGGAAATTCTTTATGGTCAAAAAATAATTGAAGCTCATTAGCCTGTATTCATAAAAATAATCTATCGCTCCTGTTGCATTGTTTTCAGGTTCTATTAAAGTAATGCTCATTAAGTCTATGTGTTTTCAGTTTTGAATATTCTAGACCTTTGGAATTTATTCTGTATAATGGTTTCTTGTGTCATATAAGTTCTTGTCTCAAAAGTTAGAGATTTGTAAGGTCACAGTGGTAAAGAATATGGAACACATGTGGTGTAGGACATTTTTCCACCCTCTGTCAGAGTGAGCCGGGGCAATCAACCCTGCCCAAGAGATTTATCCACTTAGAAGGGCAGATGGGTGATCTGTCTCCAGTTAATCTTCATGGCAGTTTGTTTCCTTCACAGTGTACAATATTAACATAATATACTGCAAGTCAGTGTGGGTGGCCTCTGACTTTTGAGTAATGCTCCAGGATGAATGTCATTATGGTCCTCGTTACACCTATCCTTAAGTCTCTTTTCCTATGGCCACTAAACCCTTCTTATCCAATGCCGCCAAATTCAAATTTGTTGTTTAGTTGGCTCCCTTGTAACCTTGAGTTTTCTACTTTATGTTATAACTGTCATTAATGTTCTCACAAGGATGGGAATGTCAAAGAAATATCCAAGGGCTGTAGGAAAGGAAATTTTTGTGCTTCCTCTTTGACAACCCCAAACATTTTTTAAAGTGTAGACAACCTCTCTAAATTTTGTTTATTCTTGCAGATGCCTTTAAAAAATTTTTATTTGAATGAAAACAAAAGGGATAGTTAACTGTGGTGTTTAGGGATGAATGCACCCAAGAAAAAATTGGCATTAAACAAGTAAAAATGAATGATGTTGTGGAAAGCACCTAGAGGATTGAACTAGGACCTCCTGTGTACTCAGACACTAAGCTATATCTCTCCCTCTTTTTAAAATTTTTATTTATTTCAGTACCTGTTTTCAATATACATGGAAACCACAAAACATAAATGAAGACCAAAATTAAAAATAATCGAAACATGAAGATAGTTTTTTTTGCAGAAAGGAAGGGGATCAATAGGTGAAGAGAGGGGGAAGAAGAGTAGGGGAAGGAAATTAAAAAAAAAATAAGATGTGTTTTGTAAGTGTACCAACTCCTTATGAAAAATGTAATCATTTTATACCACAAGCATGAGGTCTCCCAATTTTTTGTTGCTTGCCGTTTATATTTCATATTTAGAGCTACTTCCTTCTAATTTTAGAACAACTTTAATATTTTTTCAAACACAAGTATACTTTAATGGTTAGAAATAATTGAACTTTTTCAAGTACAATGATTCCAATTTTTAAATGTTGTGATTTTATACTGCTTGTTGGAGTGAATCTATTCTCTTTCCTCAAATTTTCTGTTTAGTTTACAGTTGTGACATTATTTATAATAGATCAAACTTTTGTGGCAGTGTAGTTAACAGGAAGAAGAAAACAATTGAATATGAATTTTCAGAATATCAGGACATTTTAGTCCATAAATCATCTTACTGATTGTGCAAGTTAGGAAATTTTTTATTATTACTTTACTAGTCAATCGTAGTTCATGAAATTATTAAGCAATTTATTCAAGGCTATCATATCCAAGTAGCAGTTAGGACTCATGACTTCATTTGTTTGACTGACTCCTCAGAGCACCAGATAATTATGGAATTATTCAGGGAAATTATTACCATTTAGAGTTCTATATTATTATTGAGAGTCTCTCAAAGTAAAAAGGGCTGCAAATTTTCAGTTAGTTGCTTTTGAACATGAGTTTTCTAAAAGAATTTAATTGATTCTCAATTTCTGCTCACTGGTATGTAGAACTGGAAACTCTGTCTTTCTCAACCTAAAAACAAGAGCAAAGTAGATCAGGCACACAGGAAATCCAGTTTTTGTAACCCATGAAACCCCAAATCTAGAGAAAGACAGGTACCTGCAAGTATGAGACAAAACTTGAGAACTGGTAGCCCTGAGCAAGCTGCTCCTGGATGCCTGTAACACAGTGTGGATATGATGAGTGGCACAGGATGGAGACCCTACCGAAGGAAAGTTAGAATCTGAAATAGATACAAATTCTCTTTAGGCACCGTGGGAAACCAGTTGCACCTCTGAGAAAGGGGCAGGATCTAAGCTCTTACCTCCTGGAATTAAGCCTAACAGCTTTCATGAAAAACCAAATCTTTCCTCATTGATTGAAAATGCCACCGTATTACTCAGTAACTTCTCATACGCACATATTCTGCATTCTTTTGATTGATCTGTTTGCCTTTTCCTTAATCAACACCATGCCTTGCATTTGTACAGATTTATAGAAAAAATCTTCTCCCATTCTTCTTTTTTTCTTCATCATGTCCTTGGTTATTTCACACATCTACCCTCTGAGATGAAATCCTGAAACGGTATATCAAGGAATGAAATAAGTACAACCACAAAAGAACAAACACACCGAGAGTTTTTTATGGATTTTCTTTGGATTTGTTCGTTAATTTGGAAAAAAAGTTGGGATCTTTTTGAGTCTTTTCCTCCAAGGATGTGACATCCATCTTATTTACGGATGTGTTTTTTATGTTGTCATGGAAATTGTTAGCTGATTTGGTATTCAGTTCAAGTATAGATAAGAAATAGAATGGAATATCTGTACAAACTGCTGCTGTGAAGAGTTGTGTCAGGACGACCTAAAATGTTGGCAGTGTTTCTGTCAAAATGCCCAAACTATAACATCTGTAGATGTGAATGTTTGAAAAAACCTTTATCATCCCAAAATACAATCCTTCTTCAGTTGCTCTTTTTAGTTTTGTTCAAATTTTGCATGCAGCTGTATTTTGTAATCTCCTTTCAAATGAAGGACATTTGGTGTTTTAAATAACAGAAATCAACAAAATAGTTTATCTGAATACCAGAATTGCTTTCTGTGCTGGTATTCTTAGGTTTTCTTATTCATAAAAGTGATTTTTAAAATTTTACTTGCAAAATGTTTTTTTCAATTTTAGTGAAGTTCTTCCCAGTACAAAGTATACTACTTTAATTTTCTTCTAATAATTTATAGTATTTTGATTGCTATGTAGAAATTTTAAATATGTATCAAGATTTCACAATATATTTTTGTTAAAATTCTGAAAATATGAAGAAATACAACTCTAATATATATTTTGTGATCAATGAGAACCTGAGAAACCACTGATATTTCTGTAACCTTTTTAATATATAAATGACAAAGCAGGTATATTGATACTTCTAATTTTTAAACTAAAAATGTATTGAAACATTTCCCCATTGTATTCAATCTTCAGTATGATCTTTCTGTCACTTAGTGTCCTACCATATATTGTTATAATTTGTTTAACTTATCCATCAGATGTGGTTTAGCAGGTCTATTTTCAATCTTGGGTCTTATAAATAATGCTGGACTTAATCACAAGCTTATTTCTTTATTATCAATTGCCAATACTGAAATTATTAAAGGAAAATATGATCATTTCGTGATTTGGATGCACATTAACATACTGAATTCTGATAATTTGGTATCAGTTTGCATTTATGTATGTATGTTTGAGCTCTGTATGTTATATCCATTTTTATCAATGAGCATACATTGATGAATTAACACACAGACATGTAGGACCTGGTGAAGCTTCTTTCATTACAGAAAAAAGACAAAAATAACCAAGATAAATAAAACTTATTTATGATTACATTCTCTAATCAACATGGACTGAACTGTGTCCTCTGACTCCACAAATTCATATATTGAATTCCCAAAATTCCAGTGCAACTGTGTTTCATTGACTTTCAAGAAATAATCAAGATTACATAAAATTGTAAAGACAGAGTCATAATCATGTAGGATTTGTGGCTTTAAAGGAGTAAGAAACAAGAAAGTTCTCAGTACCTTCGTGTACTAGGAAAGTTCAAATGAGCACACAGTGAGAAGGTAGCCATCTACAAACCAGAAAGAGACCCACACCTGTACACAAGCATGCAGGATGCTTGTCAGATTTCTAACCTCCAAAACTATAAGATTACAAATTTAGTTTATAGATCATAAACTTATCAATAAAAAAGAGCAGCATGCACTGTCAAGGGTGAGTGAAATTTTTAGTGTTTAGGAAAGACCTCACTGATGATTATAATAAATAATCTCGAGAAAATAGAGATGATTGGTGTAAACAAAATGGTGGAATAAAAACTCCTTGGGTTCAGACTCCTACTCTGAACCCTCAAGTCCAATTAGCATCAATTCAAAAATGAGAGTGCCTTTCTGAAAACCCAAGAAACTGAGAGATGCAGAGATACTGCCTTGGTCACATAACTATGGAAATTTAAAATAGAAAAGAGGTAAAGTTCTCTCTGCTTGTGCCACTTTTTCCCTCCCCTTTCCCAGCTGGCACAGTACCACACACACATAATTCACATGGAAATATTGTTTTTACAATGGAGAAAGGGAATTGAAAGTATACCTTTGGCTTACTCAAGTAGGAACATTTGTGGATATCCAATCTTATCTCATTCCACAGGAAGCATCTGGAGGGTTGGCAGGGCTGGGGTTAATATAGAGATAAAGAGCTGGAGCAGCCAGAATATAGATCTTGGTAGTTGCAAATTCCTGCTAGTGGAGCCACCACATAGGAGAAATACCTGCATACAATGGAAAATATGACTGTCACCTCACATGTTTGGGCATCAATATGAGAGGCAGAATTAGGGAAATGTGGCACTGCCTAAAAAAAAATCAATAAACCCTAGGAATGGACCTAGAAAAGGAGGAGATCTATGGAATGTCTGACAGAAATTTTCAGAATAATTCTCTTAATGAAGTTCAAGGAATTATAAGTAAATACTTATAAAAATTAAGTGGAGTATGGAAGACAATTCAGTAACAAAAAAAGAAATTTGATACAGAAATAGAAATTCAAAAACCCCAATAGAAATCCTTGAAATGAAGGATACAATAAGTGATAGGAAGACATCATAAAGTGCTTCAACAACAGTCTTGAAAATGCAAAAGAAAGAGTCAGCGGTTGTCAAAACAGGACATATGAAATTGTCTATTCAGAGGCACAAACAAAAATAAGTGAAAAAAAATTGTAATTATGGAAGACTATTAAGCAACCTAACCTTTATATATCCTTTCTAACAGGAAAGGATAGTGAAATACCTAGAAAACATATTTAAAGATAATGGATGAAAATCCTCCAAATTTGGGGCAAGGTGACAACACCCCACTGAAAAAGATTAGAGTTAAACATTTGAATTCAATCCAAAAGAGTGTTCACTAAGGAATATCAAAACAAAATTATCAAAAATCGAAGACAAGAAAAGAATACTGAAAGTGTCAAGACATAAGATGTGTCACACTCAAACGAATCCAAACATGACTTGCTGTGAATTTCTCAGCAAAACCCTGCAAGCCAGTGACAGTGGGTTGATGTACTCCAAGTTCTATTTATTTATTTGTTTATTTAATTTTAAAAAGGATAAAACAGAACAATAAAATAAATCAAAACAGTGACAAGACAGTAGGAAATCTGCAATACTTGGTATATTTCATATTGTTGTCCTGTAAATAGTTAATCAGCTTAAGGCTTGCAAAGTTAATCAAACAATACAAAACAAAGCAAAACAAAACAAAAACCACAAAAAAACCCAGTCCATTAAAATGACTGTATCCAGAAGAAGTCACCAAGAAGCAAGCCTTTCCTGCGAATCAATGCCATGCGTGGGCCACTGGAAGGACAGCCAGACCCCAGCGTTTTCCCATGAGTCAGTGACATTTGTGGACTGTGAGAGAAGAGAACAAGAAGTCACCAAGTAGCAAGCCCTCTCTGTGAATCAGACCCATGCGTGGGCTGCCAGGGCGACAGCCAGACCCCAGGCTTTTCCCGTGAGTCAGCACCATTCGCAGACTGTGGGGGAAGAGAACAAGAAGTCACTAAGAAGCAAGCCCTCCTTGCGAATCAGCACCATGCCCCTTCTGGCATGCAGGCTGGGAAACAAGAAGGGCCAACCTCCCCACTCTGTAAGTGATCAGCTGATCCGGAGAAACACAGGCTGTGATAATAGCTATTGAGATAAAATACAATTTAATGCTTATAGTGTTTAGTGTTTCACTGATTTTGCAGGTCTAACACTAGTAATCTGATCACCTATTCAGAGGAAAACAATATACAATGTAGCATCTATGGAGGATCTCTTTCTCAAGGTGGTAGCCATAGTTAATTCCCTATTATCTTGTTTTGAAGTCCTGTATCATTTTCATTGTTTTGTTGGGTTGAGTTTTGTTCTGTTTTGTTTTGTTTGATTTTATTATATTCAATGGCATAAGCAGCTATTTCAAAGATAACAGGATATATTATGGTAACCATTTTGGATTTACTATTGTCTTG